>JAXIVJ010008054.1:0-57429 GCA_036785665.1 Chirona hameri | reverse complement strand
CCAAAGATGAGACCCAGCTGCATGCACTTATGCAGGTAGTCGAGATCCACAGGCGGCAGTTCCCTGACTGCAAAAGTCAACGCTGGAGAAAATGTAGGTAACCCAGACGTAAGGGTACACAGCCGCAGCATATATAAGCTAGGTACAGGCATAAGGTTATGCTCTTTAGTCAATGCGTGTTGAACCATTTATAGGATGGTTTGCATACACTGAAGTTGCAGATAGTCATTCAGCTGACTGGCTGGTGTTAAAAATAAGCTGGATACGCCTTATCAGGGTAGGGGTGAGGTGAGGTTTATACATTATTTCTAGCGTGATGCCGTCATCTTAGTTTCCATAGCCTTAGGTAGATTTGAGAGCATGGGAATGCAGACGAATGCCGGTGGCTTGACATCTTCTTGAAACCCCTACTTTTGTGTGCGCACCAGTGCGCGGTCGTTTCATTGTCGGTATACGCGTATTTACAAGAAGATACATATTTACACATGTATACTGGTTAACAAACGTTTTCACTCATATTCTCATATGATCCTAATTGAAATGCAAAAGGCATCATTCACTTCAACAAGGAATAGCCAAGCAACATTTTGCGTCCTTAGCAGACCGCACCCCCGGGAGAAAGTTTCCGTATTCGGATGAAAGACCGCGCGGCGGGATTTGAACCCACGCTGCCGGCGGGGCCGCCGCGGGCAAATATTGGTGTGGATGGATGGGTATACAAAGTCAACCGTATGTGCTACAGACTCGGGAATGGCGTCAAACGAAAGCTAAATGTCAGTTCTATTCGTTTCATGCATCCTTGCATCCCACATTTGTATTGTTTGTGTATTTTGCGCAATTATGTCCCGATTTTAGCCGAAAATGAGCAAAAACGCCATTTTCAAAGATTTTTCGCGACCCCTAAACGTCGTCAAAATTAATTTTAATGGGCACCATTGAACTCAGCATGTTAAAATGCATGGGAAAACCTGTATCCGCTAGAATTTTCCGACACAGGTATACATTGAGCCACCCTAAATTGATTATGTACCAAATAAATAAAGGCAGTATTGAAAAAATACCGGCTTGCCGGTACGTCGGTATGAAAATATTGCACCCCTAGTTTGGGTGCTTCCCTTGCACTGTGCGCATGGTAGTACTGCATAACATCTGCAACAGTCTGCAATCAGCGAACAAAAAGGTATAGAATATTTAGCAACGTGTCACCCCACCGGCGCACTACCATGGTCGACCAGTGGCCAGCGTCAGAAAACAATCAAACTTGAATCTTCAGTGTATCTAATATGTGTTTTTTGTGCCCATCACCGAGAACTGGAAGCACATCTGTGGGGATCCGCAGCAAATCGTGCCTTCCAACCAAATACGGAAATCGTGACGAAATGCACGACGATGAAATATGATAAAACATGGTAGTCATTTTTTTCACGGTGGCAATTTTCACTACAACATCGCCAATGGTTTTCGGATACTCCCACCTCTCTTTGTGGGCAAGAACGATATCATGAGGTTCCCGCAACGACTTCCAATTAATGTTTTCACTACATGATTTGCATTTGCCCGTTTTTGGGGAGCTCGCTACTATAAAGAATGGTTCTTTATTGTGATGGATAGGTTTTTTTGACTTTAATGGCCGTTCATGGGGCTTTCTTCCAACCGAAGGTGGAATTGTGAGTGACGACGTAATGTTAGAACGCAATGATTTCGGGGGCTGGTTGCAAAAACGGTCACGCCTCAGCTTGCGCTGGTAGAGCGTGCTCGAGCTGTCAGCGACTGGCAGCAGGTGTGCATATGATTCGTGTACAGAGTACGATCCTTGACCACCAAACGCTCTGCTAACCTCTGATTCCTGGAATGCAACCAAATCTCGTAAAGTATCCACAAAACTACAGATTCCAAGACGCTTCTTACCAGTCGCTGCAGAAATGACGTTGTTCATACTTTCCGTGCGATTCGTGGTGAATTTTTTGCCTATGATTCCTGTCACGAAGCTGCTTAATTTATATTTTTTGAACCAGTTGGCGAACCTGACGCCCTTGTCTCCTATGACACTGATCCATCTGGCTATGAGGACATCCAGGTCGCGGTTAACTGTCTCTGCATTAGTACTGTTGACCAACCCAGTGGCGGTGTCAAAAAGATCAGTCAAAATTATATTTTGCGATGAAGGGCAGATACACATTTCACTCAGTTTCTGCTCGATATTTCGTCTGAAATGAATTTGGCAGAGGTACTGTTCCGCAGACGGAAAACATATTCTAAACGGACTGTGAAGTGCCTCGTCGTCATCACTGCCGTAAGCAACCAAAGACTTTCGATGGTCTACTAACTGTCGAATCTTGCAAGCGAAGGCTAAATACGTACCCCTATCTTTGTTAACATGTATCATGATGGGGCCCAACGAAGTTGGGTGCTTTTTGGTGGTATTTGAGATAACACTTAGGTTTTCGTAAGTGGATACTGTAACAAAGAAATCTCCAAGGTTAAAAGTTGTATCAACGCTGAAAACTGAATTTTTATCTAGCTCACAGCAAAACCTTCCAATGTCAGTTTTTTGCTGATCTGTGTACAGGAATATAATAGGCTTGTTCGTGAACGACACTTCGCGCAAAAAACGCATACCCGGGTAATCATTGCTATTTTCCGCAATGCATCGTTGCAAAACTTCCAAATACGGGTCGGCATGAGCCAGCCCAAAAGAGATTGAAGGGCGTTGACTTTCCTTTCTCCGATTTGTGCGAAATTTAACGTTTTCAACCTGTTTAAGGTCTCGCGGTTTAGAAGCGCAATTGTTGTCGAGCACAACTCTGCGGTACAGTGTTTTGGCTGTGACGTCCTGCACACTATTCTCCAAAGACCGAAGTGTGACCCGTGAGGCCCTTGTAAATGGTATGTCTAGTTTGCGTGAGTTTCCATGACTGCGTGGCTTAAATCCTTTTGGAAGTTGACCTGCGTACTGGATGTATATGTCATAATTAACTTTAAAATCGGCGCTCTTAGTAAATGTAATCATCTTACGGAACCCGGAAACTGAATTTAGACTAAAAAGCTTCCGGGTCACTTCAACCACTTCATCTTGTATTACTGTCAGCCCCTTTTTAAGGCGTTTTTCGGTCACAAAATACCGCCCCTTGTATATTTTACATGGTTTAATTCTCAAATGGTCTTTATCTACATAGTAGAGAGTCTTGTGCTGACTGTACTCTCGCCATACACCCACATTATCGCCCACAGCGTCGAGCACGTTAGCGTCGGTATACGACACCAGGAAACTGCCTGAGGATCTGACATTTTGAGGAATAGTGGTTGTATCTTTCTCGGCCTCCCGAATGACAATGGAGTCATTCGTGATGCCGAGGCACACCGATTCCAGCACGAGCTGCGTAGACCGAAAGATGTGTTTGTCACGCGTTTTTCTACCCCCCGTTTTTATATTGTCCAATAGGTTTGTTTTGTTATTGTTACTATCAGTACGAGGTAACCTACATGGTTCCGAGCCCATCAGGGTCGACACCGACTGGGCTGGGCTACCCGGTGCCGGCCCTTCGTCGGACATGGACACGTCCCGCTGGAGTGACCTACATGTTTCCGAGCCCATCAAGGTCGACACCGACTGGGCTGGGCTACCCGGTGCCGGCCCTTCGTCGGACATGGACACGTCCTGCTGGGGTGACCTACATGTTTCCGAGCCCATCAAGGTCGACACCGACTGGGCTGGGCTACCCGGTGCCGGCCCTTCGTCGAACATGGACACGTCCCGCTGGGGTGACCTACATGTTTCCGAGCCCATCAAGGTCGACACCGACTGGGCTGGGCTACCCGGTGCCGGCCCTTCGTCGGACATGGACACGTCCCGCTGGGGTGACCTACATGTTTCCGAGCCCATCAAGGTCGACACCGACTGGGCTGGGCTACCCGGTGCCGGCCCTTCGTCGAACATGGACACGTCCCGCTGGGGTGACCTACATGTTTCCGAGCCCATCAAGGTCGACACCGACTGGGCTGGGCTACCCGGTGCCGGCCCTTCGTCGAACATGGACACGTCCCGCTGGGGTGACCTACATGTTTCCGAGCCCATCAAGGTCGACACCGACTGGGCTGGGCTACCCGGTGCCGGCCCTTCGTCGAACATGGACACGTCCCGCTGGGGTGACCTACATGGTTTCGAGCCCATCAAGGTCGACACCGACTGGGCTGGGCTACCTGGTGCCGGCCCTTCGTCGGTCAGATCTATAGTCGTTGGTGCTACTGCGGTTCTTTTCGTTATAAGAACAAAATGGTTTGGGAGCCGAATTCGTCCGGGCTTTGGCATGACAAGGACCGACCACATGATCACTATCCCTCCCCGCTGACGGCGCTCCCGAGGGAGGAACTGTTTGTTCAAAAGACGGACAGCGGCGTCCGTCATGCCATTTACGGGTGGGTATACCGACAGTACACTCTTACCCAGCACTGAGGCCAGGGCGGCCACATGCCAGGCCGAAGACCATTCCCGATCTGTGGCGCCGCACCTAATCTCTTGGCCGATTTCCTCCGCTATCGGGTCGAAATAGCTGTAGAGGCATTCATACTGCTCTTTGTAGCAGCACAGTTCTACTGTGGTCCGTACCCGCAGCTCCGTCGCCAGCCCGTCGTGTCCCACAATGGCAACGGACGCCGCATTATACAAGCAGTTTCCATCGGCAGTGATACTTTGAGCGGCAAATGATGGCATATTGCAGAGGCCCAGCAAGTACTCCGCCACATGGTCGGGACGATCAGGTACATCACAACCTTTGTTTGGCAAGACGTCATAGCGCTTTTGTATTTCGCCACGCATCAAGTGGCATGCTTCTTCGAAGTCTTTTGGCTGGTGACGGAGAGCTGCGAGCCGAAACTGGAGATCTTTAAAAAAATCATGGCGCGAGCGAGCTGCCTCGGTACCCCGAGTGGCGGGATGCTGGTTGACAGGATGGTCGGGACGTTGGTTCTGGAAATAACGGAAAGCATTAGGAAAAGGATACACATATAGGATGATGTCCACTCCTACCGGAATAAATACACTAACACGCGACAAAAAACTTCAGAGAAAACATATGCAAAGTGTCACGAATTCGATCCTCTCCTGCTCTAACTTACCCGGGGCTGGGGCAAAGAAAGATTAAAAAATAGATTAAACATCAGGACATTAACAGTGTTCGGCTGGTACAGGGACCCGCAGTTGCTATGGTACACAATAAGGTCCGGCTTATTTTCTCCTCTAGCGTATGTTTGACGGCGAATTAAGAAACGACCCTGTATGCATTCAAACCGCATTACTGAGAGCTTCAAATTGATATATTAATTCATTGGCTCACCTTATCTATTGGCTGCTTTTAACCCGCCATTGACTGGGGGGGGGCTATTTTTTGCCCCCCTCGGATCTCCGGAACTACTGAACCGATTGTAAAAATTCAAACGGCATTCGATAGGCCTGGGAAATTTATCGAGGGAAACATAATATTGTTGACCTCGGGGTCACCGATGACGTCACAGGTCAGGTCAAGTACAAAATGTTTGACCGTGTCAAAAGGTCTGGATGGATGGAATTGTCGCGCAAAATTGCTATATTAAACGCATAAGCAGTCGATAAATCGGTATGATTCGTGTGTCTGACACTTCTAAGTACCATTCTAAGCTGTTTATAACCTTAGGTCAGGTCAAGGTCATCCGAGGTCACGAGGTCAAACTGCAGATTACGGTCATTAGGCGTTGTAACACATGTTTATGGGTTTGCTTTTCGTCTAGAACTCGAAAAATGACCTTAGAACATTGTTTGTGCCATATAAATAGAAGTAAAAAACAAAAACGGAAATGCATTTTTTATGCATTGTAATGCTGTGAGAGGTGGTCGATTTTTGTCATTTAAAGGTCATAAGTCAGTCATTTTTGAAGATATCGACTTCAAATTTGGTACACATATTCACCAAACACGTCTCAATAACATATAATCCGGTTTTTGGATAATTCTGATTTTGTGTGAAATTTTTTGTAAAAACAAAAACAAATGTATTTGGATTTCTCAAAATTTTGAATAAAAAAAACCTCAAAAATCCGAGATAGCAGTTTGATAGCCCGGTCTATTGTCAGTAATTTGATTTAAAACTATTTAATTTATCTCAAACATTGTATCTTTGACAGCGTTTTCCGCAAACCATTATTTTGCAACAAAAACCGAAGAACATGACGTCACTCTGACGTCATTTCCGGTTGACCTATCATAACCTCAACTTTTTCCTTTGGCCAACATGTGTAGAATTGATGTGAGAGAAGGTACTGCAAGATACTGCAAGTCTGCAAATCTTGATGCAAGATACTGCAAGAGAAGGTACTGCAAGTCACCGCTGAAATTAATCAACTTGATATGGACCTGTCAAAAAGTGCGGGGCTGGTGACAAGACACAGCGCATTGCTGATGCAAATGTTGTCACTGTTGGTGCCGCTACCCCACCAAACTGAATCTTAGTAGGCCCACTTTACTTTAACACTGATGGCCATATACTTTATCCGACACAGACAGCGACAAATATGTTAATATAACACTTCCTGTCATCATTCTGCGTACTCACGTCTGTGCTGCATATGGCCACGCACACAGTGGCATAAACTGAGGCGTAGGCTGGTTCGGCTACCGCCTTTTCAAAAAGGACGTCGGCCACGGTCGCCGGCAGGTCCCCTTCCGTCAGGGGAAGGCGACTCATTTGGTCGACAATCTGTTGCTCGTTTGTAGGTGTTAGCTTGTTTAACATCCCCCTGAAGGACTTGATGACCTGCCAGCATAGCATTACGTCAGCACAGATTACCTGCAAGGCAAACGCGTCCTCGCGTGAGGAGCTTCTGTCTGAAAGTTTAAAGAGACGCTCTCTGGTCGCTGCATTTTCGGTGAAAGTCCACTTAAACAGTGATTTGGGACACCCAATCACCTATCATACCTCTCACAAATGCATCGCATCACTTCAAGCACAATATCACGGAATTAATATTATTTATTGCAAATCCTGCAAGTTGGTGTTGGAAGTTGGTGGCAGCACCAACTTCCACTATTGGTATATGATATTCCACTTCCAATCCAATTGAATCCAATTCACTTTTTGGTAAAACTTCAACTATTATATATCTGATGGGTGACAATGTAAAACATGCTGATAAATTTGACAGGAACAAACTATCTTAACCCAATGTGAGCTCGTGGTAGCTATTCATTGGTACGATGAAAAGTGTAGCGATACCAAGCACACACATTTGCATTGAAAGTATACAAACAATGTAATATATCCGTACCTCAGCAGTGGCTTTAGGTGCGTTGTCAGCAGTCCTGGCCTGGCCTGGTCTCCAGGCATCCTGGCATGTATGCAGATCCACTTTCCGGTTGAGCGTGATCCTGATGCGGCGACGTGGGGTTGGGACACCCGACTGCGACCCCATATGTCGGCCGTCGCCTCCGGCCATGCTGTCGTGATAATTCTGTGGTGAAGAGACATGGCTTTCGATTAATGCCACTATGGGTGTAAAAGTGCACATTACAGGGTGTCCCGAAATCGATGCCCTACCGCTCCGGTACTCATTAGCACGGGGCTGCCACAAAACGAACTAAATTTCGGCGGAACCAAGCCCCAGGACATCATCACAGTTCGGCCAGGTGTCATGTGATCCTGCCAGGTGGGTGACTTGTATATGCCGGGGAAACGGGGACAGGGGTCAGTTCCAGATCGGTACCTAGAGTATCCAGATGCAGCGTCCAACATTGTCAGTAAGGAAATACCATTTACCCCCTGCCGGGCAGTTAGCATGGTATCCGGACCGGGTGCCAGAGTCAAGTCGTCAAGGACATGGTATTAACCTCCGCACAATCACAAATTTGCTAACCAGAGACAGGACCGCTGGATAAAAGTTTGGCCTCCCAGGGCAGTCGCGGGGAGAAGAGTGCAGTGCGCTGGGAGGCCAAAACCGTTCTCACAAAGTCTCTCCACAAGAGCATCCAGTCGACGACAAAACTGGCTCGGAAGCTGAAGACTAAGTGACATAAGGTCTCTAAGATGGCAGAACACACGTACACTCTCTCTTGAAAGTATCTGTGCTTTGCGATTGGGGCGCCACCCGGCCCGACCGCGGTTGGGTAGAAAAGTTTGAGTCACTGGACCTGGAGTGTCTGACCAAGCCAGGGATCGTGGAACGCGAGGGGAGCCGAGCGAGCTGTCAAGGAGGTTCCGAGAATCGCATGCTCCGGGCCCCCGGTACTGTGCTGATGCACGATTATCTACTGTGATCGCCAGATCGCTTGGGGCCCCAATATTCAGCTATTTATTTTGAAGGCATCAACTGGCATAAACGAATTTCAAGCAGTGGATGTTTGAGACCCTGCGCCAATTTCTATTATTATGCTTTTTTTACTGGTAAACAGTGTCCCAAAATTTGTCGATTTAGCTGGGAAATGACACCCAAATGTGAATTATTTTCCACTCTCACTCCCCATTTAAGGAGTGAATTTTCCACTCTCAAATTATGAATTGTGATATTGATTCTGACATAAATATTGACTCAAAGTACATGATTTCAACAAAAACTACTGCTTTTCATATTCAAAACAGAAATCAATATCGTACCATTTTCTACAAAATTTTCCACTCTCCTGTTGTTGATTTTTCGCTCGAATTTTCCACTCTGACACCCAAGCAAAAATGAATTTTGGGACACCGGGTAAATAAAACGTTCTGGCACTTTCCATTCACTCCTAATGTCAAAGACAATGCGAGCTCGGATTGAGGCTAATGTCTGGTCGCTTAGTAGTCCCGCCCTTGACTGTCCACTAACTGCAATTTGCAACTGACTGGTCACGGGGCGGAGCTCACTTCTTGAAGATCGTTGACGCGCCTTATAGATATAGATGTCCAGTGTCCCGATCCGTGTTGGTGTAACTTTATTCTATTAATGTCAATGCAATGCTCAGATTAACACCGCATCATTTACGTCGGTAAAATTACTTACCTTTCCCGATGATCGCGATGATTCGATACAAACGAACCCTATTCGTTACCTAACCACATGAACTTGTAAAACCCACATGAACTGGTAAGGAACATAAAGGCGGCTAGCACTATCAGCTGGAGTAGTTGCAGCAGTTAGCCGCCAGGAACCGCTAGTAAGCAAGGGTTTTATAACAATAATCCGTGGTGTTATGACGTCGCAAGCTAATGGTACCACTAAATGTTGATTAATTTATTTATTTGTAAATAAATAAATATTTAGCGATAAATATTTAACTGGTACCATTTGCTTGCAACGTCATAACACCCTGGCTCACTAGCGGTTCCTGGCGGCCAACTGCTGCAACAACTCCAGCTGATAGTGCCCCCTTGCGCCTGGCTAACTGCGCTTTGAGCTGGCGCGCATTTCTCAGAAATCAAGGCTTGAGAAATGTCATGGCAGTGCGCTAAAAGCTTCAATTTGACTGCATTGTAGTAATAGTATATTGCATTTACAAGGTCACGGTGATGACCTGAAGTCACCAGTTTCAGAACGGCTGATGAAATCGTACGCGCTGAATCTATCGGTGCTTGTTGCGAGCAAATCGGTCCAGCCGTTGCTGAGATTCTATTTGGCTGAAATGCCAAATATTGGCTTTTTGGATTTACAAGGTCACGGCGATGACCTGAGGTCACCAATTTCAGAACGGCTGATGAAATCGTATGCGCTGAATCGATTGGTGCTTCTTGCGAGCAAATCGGTCCAGCCGTTGCTGAGATTCCATTTGGCTGCAATGCCAAATATGACGTTTGTGCATTTACAAGGTCACAGTGATGACCTGAGGTCACCAATTTCAGAACGGCTGATGAAATCGTATGCGCTGAATCTATCGGTGCTTGTTGCGAGCAAATCGGTCCAGCCGTTGCTGAGATTCCATTTGGCTGCAATGCCAAATTTGACGTTTGTGCATTTACAAGGTCACCGTGATGACCTGAGGTCACCAGTTTCAGAACGGCTGATGAAATCGTATACGCTGAATCGATTGGTGCTTGTTGCGAGCAAATCGGTCCAGCCGTTGCTGAGATTCCATTTGGCTGCAATGCCAAATATGGGCTTTTTGGATTTACAAGGTCATGGCGATGACCTGAGGTCACCAATTTCAGAACGGCTGATGAAATCGTATGCGCTGAATCGATTGGTGCTTATTGCGAGCAAATCGGTCCAGCCGTTGCTGAGATTCCATTTGGCTGCAATGCCAAATATGACGTTTGTGCATTTACAAGGTCACAGTGATGACCTGAGGTCACCAATTTCAGAACGGCTGATGAAATCGTATGCGCTGAATCTATCGGTGCTTGTTGCGAGCAAATCGGTCCAGCCGTTGCTGAGATTCCATTTGGCTGCAATGCCAAATATGACGTTTGTGCATTTACAAGGTCACCGTGATGACCTGAGGTCACCAGTTTCAGAACGGCTGATGAAATCGTATACGCTGAATCGATTGGTGCTTGTTGCGAGCAAATCGGTCCAGCCGTTGCTGAGATTCCATTTGGCTGCAATGCCAAATATGGGCTTTTTGGATTTACAAGGTCATGGCGATGACCTGAGGTCACCAATTTCAGAACGGCTGATGAAATCGTATGCGCTGAATCGATTGGTGCTTATTGCGAGCAAATCGGTCCAGCCGTTGCTGAGATTCCATTTGGCTGCAATGCCAAATATGACGTTTGTGCATTTACAAGGTCACAGTGATGACCTGAGGTCACCAATTTCAGAACGGCTGATGAAATCGTATACGCTGAATCTATCGGTGCTTGTTGCGAGCAAATCGGTCCAGCCGTTGCTGAGATTCCATTTGGCTGCAATGCCAAATATGGGCTTTTTGGATTTACAAGGTCATGGCGATGACCTGAGGTCACCAATTTCAGAACGGCTGATGAAATCGTATGCGCTGAATCGATTGGTGCTTATTGCGAGCAAATCGGTCCAGCCGTTGCTGAGATTCCATTTGGCTGCAATGCCAAATATGACGTTTGTGCATTTACAAGGTCACAGTGATGACCTGAGGTCACCAATTTCAGAACGGCTGATGAAATCGTATGCGCTGAATCTATCGGTGCTTGTTGCGAGCAAATCGGTCCAGCCGTTGCTGAGATTCCATTTGGCTGCAATGCCAAATATGACGTTTGTGCATTTACAAGGTCACCGTGATGACCTGAGGTCACCAGTTTCAGAACGGCTGATGAAATCGTATACGCTGAATCGATTGGTGCTTGTTGCGAGCAAATCGGTCCAGCCGTTGCTGAGATTCCATTTGGCTGCAATGCCAAATATGGGCTTTTTGGATTTACAAGGTCATGACGATGACCTGAGGTCACCAATTTCAGAACGGCTGATGAAATCGTATGCGCTGAATCGATTGGTGCTTATTGCGAGCAAATCGGTCCAGCCGTTGCTGAGATTCGATTTGGCTGCAATGCCAAATATGACGTTTGTGCATTTACAAGGTCACAGTGATGACCTGAGGTCACCAATTTCAGAACGGCTGATGAAATCGTATGCGCTGAATCTATCGGTGCTTGTTGCGAACAAATCGGTCCAGCCGTTGCTGAGATTCCATTTGGCTGCACATATGGCGGTGTAATAGTGTTGTCCCCCCCCCCCCAACCCTTGTATTCGGACTCGCGTCGACATTCGAGACAGAAGTTGGAATCCAGGCCGGTCACTGTCGCTGTGCATAAGACAATTGCTTTTTATAGTGCTGCCATACTACCTCATGACGTCATACTGCGCTACCATATGTGCTACCATATGTTGTTTACCATTCGGAGACAGGTACCTTAGTCAAAGATTACCGATGACATCACCAAGCGGGGCGGAGCAATGCCCTTAAAGGGAGTGATAATCGATATTTAGATAACATTGTTAAGACATGCTTTCATTCAAACACTTCATTACCAGACTATATCTGCCCAAGACCACTATATTTTTTCCCGGCTTAGGTATACGTATAGAGAAGTTACATCTTTTTCAAATATGTCCAAATCAATACTTAAATTAATATAAATTTAGATTACTTCCCTGCAGTTTGCCCTACTGTCATTGGTCCCAATAGCTGCGCCACCACGCACCAGCTAATTCATATTATTACCGATGTGGAGGTCCTTGATATTGTGCTTCATTCTTCAACCATTCCGTCACTGATAATATCTCGGATATTGCTTCTTCGTGACCGTAAATCACCTCAAAACTCGCAACCTTCACTCTTCACCGGCGACCACACGAATGCAAATGGCGGATAGTGCGTAGATTGTACCTACAAGCCAGGGTAAATTATTGCAAATTAGACTTTAAGGCAGTAAAAGAAATAATTTTGCGAAAGAATATATTTTGTGCATAAAATAAAAAAAAATTGAAATCGATAATACATGGCTAAATTGCTCTTTGGTTCATCAACCGCTTTTAGCATTCTGAAATACATCACTAGTGGAGCGCATTCCACAATAACGAAACACGGCGCGGCGGGCCGCCGTTATTGTGTTGCGCGCTGAGCCGGTGGCCGCGCTGACTACGCTACGCACTGTTTAAGTGTTGCAGGGCACGGCGGGGCGATTCAAATAAAGGATTTTGTCCGAGTGAAGTCACTTATAAACAATATGCACATCAGTTTCAAATATACCTACCATTTAATTGTTTTATGTAACTGAAACAGAAAAAAAACACCTAGCAAAATACTGCCACCTTTTTGAAATCATTGCAAACAGCTGGCATACATTCCGATGCCAAAGAAAGGAAAAAACATTTATACCTATAGTGTGCTATAGACATAAATGTAAGTTTAAAGCTAAAAAATATATAAATATAAATAACGCTAATAAGTTTAGCTTACCGTTCAATAACCCTTTCCAATTTCCTGTAGGGTGCCAGTAGGACAGAGGTATGAGGTTCGGCCCGCCTCCTCCCATCTTGTGCTCTGCCCGATGGAGGTAAGAGTATGCGGTGATCACACCTAGTGATATGTACACGTCGACGTCCTCAGAGACCTCAGTGCATCTCAGGTCCGGGGGGATAGTGGGGTCAGTCGAATGCCTTCAGCGCCCAGCGAGGACCCTAGGGATGTTCCATGGAGCCTGGGGAAGTGTGCAACCCTCTGGGAGGTCAGCTCGAAGTCCTCTAGACTGCGGAAGCAACTTAGACAGTTGGGATGACTGTGATAGGCGCTGGGGGTTGTATCCTGGATGATGCGGTTGAGATTGACAACTGTCTGGTTGTAAATCATGACTGCTTGGAAGACAAAGTCCATATTGGTCTCGGCGTTGCTTGAGTACAGCATGTGGTCGGTACTTACCGAGAAGTGAGTTGCGACAGTGGGAGATGACGGGAAGAAGCACCCACTCTTTACGTTCTCTGTCAGGTAACGATGCACTGGGCAGGAGGATCGGTCAGACACGTATTCTTCTACTACCTCGGGGAGCTCCCCGTAGTAGCTCGAGAGCATGTTCAGTATGGAGTGGTGTATGTTGGATCCGGGGGTAACACACCAGCCCACTGCTCTGGTGAGGCTCAATGCCTTCTTGGTTTGGGATTCATTTGTTTTGAGACTATGTGGTGTCAGGGAAGTGCTACTCTCTCTCTCGTCGAAGACCCCAGATAGGGGGCGAACCGCCCCGGAGCCGGGTGCCGGTCGTGCGGCTTGAGATCAGCCGACACAGTTGTCAGGAGGTAATCCCCTCTCAGAGTATCCCTCCCAATCAGGCAGGCAGTGCAGGAATTCTCCCCACGAGGATGCAGCTTCATCATCTCGCTGGGATGGGGGATCGTTGCACCAACCAAGTCCGCCACTCCTCTCAGGTTCGCTGCGGTTTTCCAGGACTGGTACCGGATTTCATCTGCGAGGGAGGCACTGCACGTGATGACTCCCCCAGGCTGGGCCATGTGGAGCACTTGGAACAAGGTGCATGACATCTCAGAGTTGATGACCCGCGAGACCAGCTCTCGGGAGGAGGATCTCAGTGCGAGCCCCTTGAGAGTCCGGGAGTTGGAGATTTTCTTGAGAAGCTTCCTGAGAACCCGCTGAGGCGCTGCATTTCCGAGATCACTGATGAAACGAGGGAAGAAGGGCCTTATGGAGGAGACGAGCTGTAGTAGTGCCTCTTGTTTGGTCATCTCCTCGTTCAGGCAGAGACGAAACCCCTCATGTTTGATTTTCCCTTTGTTTTCCTTCAGGAGCGCGGTCACGGCCTCCTGGACAACCGTTTCGCAG
This sequence comes from Chirona hameri, assembly GCA_036785665.1. NCBI lineage: Eukaryota > Metazoa > Arthropoda > Thecostraca > Balanomorpha > Balanidae > Chirona > Chirona hameri. The sequence continues at coordinate 43,187 of JAXIVJ010008054.1, read as the reverse complement.
TGGGCCGAGGAGAGGATCCCGTCGCGTTGGGACTCTCGAGTAGAGGGCTGAGGTCTCTCATCCTTTTGATCACCGGATTCCCCATCACAAGAAAGCACTGGAGTACCGTCGGTTGTACGCAAGATTGCATGATCTTCACAAAGCTGAGCGACTCTGTTAGCGGGTCTGGAAATTGCCTGATCAGAAATCTGTTCAAGCTGCATCCCCCTGACCACCCAGAAAGGCATCCCTGAAGATGGTGTCCAGCATCCAGCTTGTCCAGAAATCCTCACGGCCGAGCAAGTCACTTCTTTTCACCTTCCCTATGTGGGCTAGGGTCTCGCAGTTGCCTACCTCTGTGACCGGGTTGTAGTCTAGGTATTGATCCCAGTTGACTGCTGCCGCATATCCGAATGCAACCATGGCGAGAACTGGGTCATCCAGCCGCTGTGACACTGTGAGGCACTGGGTCGATGTGTTCGACATGATCGCAGATAGACTCGGGAGCTCGTCGTTCATACAGGTCGACATCCTTGAGAATCCTTTTAGAATGAGTCCCTCCATCCTCCTCTCAATCACAGGGACCTTCCCGTATAGAAATATGTTGTTGGACGCCCATGTCTCCTCGAGCTCGCATCGGCCACTGTTACGCTACTCACAGTTACCACCTGACCAGCTCGGAGCCGCCGGTATGCGGCTACTGCAACGCTCCACTGAGCGTGAAACACGTGTTATCTCCCAACGATATCTGCCAGCAGTTGAGACTTATAAAATCACGTTTTTTTCCCGAATGCATCGCTCGACGACGTGCTAGGGGACAGTGCAGAAGTCAGCATCAAACAAGTTCTCTCTTACCTACAGAAGATCCGTTTTAACATTGTGTACAACCCCCACATCTGACTGCGCTGAAGTAGCGTAGACTGGATGGGCGCTTGATAGCCTCAACGCGCTGAAGCGCCCCCCCCCCCCAAAAAAAAACTCCAATCACACACACACACAGGCATACTCATCAGAGAAAACAGTCTTGCTTCCTCCCCTCCTTCCCTCTCATTAGCCAAGCATGAACCAACAATCAACACTGAAGCCATATGCATTATCGAGGATTGGTAATTGTATATTTAGCCCGATACAAACATACACAGATAAATACACAGCTTGGATTGTGTGCCAGTAATGACAAGGAATCTGAATCTAAGGAATCATATGGAAGAAATATACATAAATATGAAATGATGAATAAATACAATAAATATTGAAGAAGTAATCATTATAAAAAGGTAAGTACCAACTACTAAAGCGCAAAGACAACCACAAAGAAACCACGCTTAGGCATGCAATTCATAAGACAAGTGCACAATCCCATCAGTTCATTGCATTGCAACAGATATAAGATCTTAGAAGCTTAGTTTATCATAAATATTTAATTATCAAGCCACTCACTCTTCCGAAGCAAACAGAGTTCGTCTTGTCAATCGACCCCTTGAAAGGGACCTCTTCCCCGCCGAGGCGCCCCTCTCGATCGACGTATCCTGGCATCCCTAGGCATCCTGAGAAAGAAATATAAACTGTATTTATAAAAAGTAGAATATTGGTGAAACTTTAGTAACACACCCTCCCAGTTTACAGTGTCCTTGAGGTCCCTAATATAAGAGTAGTCGGCTGATGGTATTATTATGACAGAGTGAAAAGTGTACCAGTAAAAGTGTACCAAAGCTGTGACGTCAACAATAATAGCAAAATGAAACCTGAACTAACCTTTACAGCAATTACAGTACTGGGGTGACGGCCCCCCAGTAGGGCAGCAGCGAGCGGACGTGAATGGAGCGTTCCAAATGTTGGTACATGCAACTTTAATTGCTGTAAAGGTAAGGTCAGGTTGTATTATGCTATTATTGGCGACGTCATTGCTTTGGTATTACTAATGCACTTATGTCTGTTGTAATTGTGGAGATCTTAGCAGCAGAGCGTTTCAAAAGATACTTCACTGATCCGAGTGTTGTATTTTCCGGTAGAGCACGCAGCAGCAGTTCAGGTACGTGGTCAGGACAGAGAGAGAGAGAGAGTGAACAATGAACCAAACAAACCGGCGTCACCTCTGCGCCACACTGCGAAGTAACAGCGTCATAATCGTATCGTAAACTGAAACGATGCCACTAATTCACATCCCTCCTTCTTCGGATAGTATCTTAACACTCAAACATAAATCAGACGCTCTGGTGGCTTAGACACTCGCGCTGACCGGCGCGGAGGCACAGGGGAACGCGAGTCCTCGCCACTGCCGCAGCGGTCCACGGCGGGTGGACCGACTGGCTGCGGTTCAGCTGTCGAGTCCGAGTTGTGGACACAGCGCTCTACGGCGGGTGGACCGACTAGCTGCCGTCCAGGTGCTGACTGGTGCCGTGGAGGCGGAGGAGATGCGCGTTCCTGCCCCGGCTGCTTGAGAGGTGAAGTGCACGCCCGTGGCAGTGCGGCTGCTTACTCTCCACGTGCAGCGGCGGCTGCATCAGTCCGGCAGCCCCGGCAGGGAACGCGGCCGGCGTGCGGGCCGCGGTCGGTCGCAGGCCTGCCGGCAGTGCAGTCTCCTGAGCTCCTGATCTCCTGAGCGGCTCCTGAGCTTGTTACACCAACCGTAGATGTATCACTTGCTGTTGCTGAGGTGAGAAATAGTGACACTGCCGGAAGAGTTCCGCAGTCGGGCGCTAGAAGTTATTGGATCCTATGACAGATACACCCACACTTATACTGACGGATCCAAAACCAACGCAGGCGTAGGTTGTGCATTTGTAATGGGTCTCACTACCCGGGCTTTCACTTTGCCGTTCCATTCTACAGTTTATACATCCGAGCTGGTTGCTATACACAAGGTTCTGAGTTTTATCGAGGTTTGTGAGGGTACTCATTACGTGATTTTTAGCGACTCGCTTAGCAGCCTCTTGGCGCTAAGGGCTTTTAACCCATCTCATCCCCTTATACAGGATGTTTTAGTTTTCACTTCTCTTGACCGTGCAGGGAAGTCAATCGTGTTATGCTGGATTCCTGGACACGTGGGCCTAGCTGGGAACGAGCAGGCAGATCAGGCTGCCAAAATGCCTACACGAGCAGCATGCACTCGTTCGCTCCCCTGACCTGCCACGAACCTATTCCATGCATGCAAGGAGTACGTGTGCAGAAAGTGGTAGTGCGCATGGGACGAGGTGGCTTCCAAGTTGAAGGAGCTAAAGCCGCAACTTACTCCATGGCATTCCGTCTTTCGGAAGTCGGGAGCGGAAGAAGTTTCCCTATGCCGACTTCGTATCGGCCACACCTATACCACACACAAATACCTGCTGTGCGGAGAGGAGCGGCCGCGCTGCTCTCGATGTGGGGATGCGTTATCAGTTAACCACGTGTTTGAGTCCTGCCGACATCTTCATAATGAACGTGTGAGGTTTTTCGGCTCTAGCACTCTCGGTTTACAGGGGGTTTTGGGCGATGATTCGTGCCATTTTTCTGAGGTTATTTGTTTTCTTCTCACGTTCGTTTGCCTGTGATGTTCTCCTCCATTTCTTAGTCTCTTAGTTGTTTTGTCCCGTCTTGCTTTGTGTTTGCAGTTTGCACGTTCCGTTTTCACATGTTTGCCGTCATTCACTCACTGGGTGTGCAGTGTCCCCACTTTCCTTCTGCCTATCCCACTGTTGGGTTGAGTGATCGTTTTGCTTGAGTTTTTTTTTTTTAACCAGATGAGATGGGCGCCATATATAGCTGTACAGCTGCGGTGCCGTTATTCCCCATTATTTGCGAACATTTTGCAGAGGGGCGCCTCTCCTGCACGTGCTCGTCGTGCCTTTAACATTTTGTGGGGGACGTCACTAGCCGGATGAGCGCCTTCGCTGGCCGGAGGGGTCGCCGTCACTGATCGGAGGGGTACTGTCGCGGGCCGGAGCGGCGCCGTCTATGGCAGGGGGCGCCGTCACTGGTCACAAGAGCTTCGTCAGTGGCCGGGGGAGCGTCCTCACTGGCCGGAGTTGCGCCGTCACTGGCCGGAGTGGCGCCGTCACTGATCGGAGGGGCGCCAGCTTTGCATGAGCGCCTCGGGTCCAAAGGGCCAGGTCATGCTATGCATGACCGTATACTCTATACGCCACTGCCGGTATCTCTAAAGAAAAAAATGCCCATTACTGTACCATCACATGAACGAATACATGTAACAGGGTGAGTGACTAGTTCAGTTGTTCTCGAGCCTAATGCGAGCTCGTGATAAACTGTTAGTGTGAGTTCCAATGTGAGTTCCAATTGCCTTGAAACGATGCATTGCTGTATCTGTCAATGCGATAATGTGTGCATTAAGTCACCATCCAGTTCAATTGCTTCCGAGCATGACATGTTCCGGTCATAAGCAATGCTAACAATACAAATCAGTTATGTAATCAAATCAGTGATGTATTCAGGAGTCATACCACAGGAATCATTCGTTGAAGGGCAGTGCAACTAGCGACGATCAAAATGGTTTCATCATGGTCACTTGACAACGTTCTTGCAGCATCTCCAACGTCAGACATTCGTAACGTAGTTTCAGCGTGAAACTGAACCGTTTGTTTTGAACTACATGACAAGTAAAACTCCTTGAAGGCGTTTGACAATGTTGGAGATCTCTTCGATTTATTCTGGAACACGCCGACCACTACAAACTGCCACACACACGCAGCCCAACCTGAGCCCGTCCGCGTCCGGCGCCTCCGCCAGACTGCCCAGGCCCGGGTCGCTCCCGCTCGCATCGGCCGCCGCCCGCATAGTGCGCGGCCGCGCCGCCAGGCGTCAGGCATCGCAGGCCGGCCGGCGACTACAAATCATAACATACCTCCCCCCTGAGAACAGGGATGACTGTGTAATCACAAAAAAAACTAAACCACACTTCGTTGATAACTCAGTCGCTGTTTCAGCACATTGTAACCGTATCGCAACACAGCCGCATTCTGGTACATTATAACACGATATCACACACTATCACATTGTCGCACCGCCTTTCCTGTCGTCGGGTACGCCCGTCATGTCGAGGTCCTCTGCGACACCATCCATGAAGGCAGCCGGTGAGTAATCCGAGCGTACCCGGCCGCCGACAGGTGGATTCCGTCGCCCTCGAAGAACTCCGATGCTGCGCTGCTCGTCAAGGAGTATCGAGACGGTCGCCTCCTGCCGAGACGGACACGCTCCGTCAGGCAGCGTCCGACGGCAACCACCGTCACTCGCGCCGCGCTCTCCCGGGCCCACCGCGCCATGTCGCGCTCCAGCCGGAAGGCCTCCGTCTCCTCCCAGGTGATGTCGCCGGTCAGCCGGTCACGAGCGGGACGCGGAGTTGGTCCGATCCACCATACCGGTGCGATAGCGGCGACTTCCTCGACCGTCGCCGTCACCGCCGACCAGAGGTCCGACGTCATCGGGCCGGGAGATGAGCCTCGGGGGTACACGTCGTTCCCACCTAACCAGAGGGCTACTCCTGCCGGTATTGGGTCCGTGCAATCGGCCCAGGCACGGACGACGCTGAGGAGCGCCCCGGTATTGATGCAGCCCCTCCAGTTTTTTCCGACCTCACCCGGGAGGACCCAGGTGTCCACTTGCCACCCTTGCGCCTCGTCGATAAACTGGGCGTGCCGCACCAGGGAGTCACCGATTATTAGGCCGGAGGGACGCGGGGTACCAAGACACGGTGTCCACGTCGGGCCCTCCGCCGATGTCGGGCGTGGCGTGCCGCCTCTGCCCTCCACCGGACTGAACCGCCCGGACACACCGAGCTCGGAACCACGGCCGCTCCCACCCGGCAGCAGGTTCGGCGACCTAGCCTGTTGAGGGCCTTCCATTTCGGCGAGGGCCTTCCATTCCCGGGCGACCCGCTTAGGGGCGGCGTCACGGGCTCTGACGGGTGATCTGATTGGACCGAGCGTAAGACTGCCTCGCACTCGGTCGCACCCAGCAGGTCCCTCAGGAGATCATCGTCGTGGTCCTCCAAGAGCTCAGCCAGTAGGTCAACGTCTGTGCCCAAGTCGGCCATGATGGGTCTTACTATTGACTCTGGAACAGAGGTTCGTTAATCAGTTTTTTACGTCGTCACTTACACAGAGGATCCCGCCTCATAACGGATCACCGGCCGCGACATACGACCCGATCGAGTAAAATACGGAGCTGGGGGACCATAGACTGGTCCCTGTTCCACGCCCACCTCCGCGTTTCCCCCCACTCTGGCCGAGGGCCAGCCCAACAGCAACATGGGGTCCAGGGACACCTCCCCACCCCCGATGTCAGCCTGGCTGACATCTTCCTCATCGTTAGCCTTCGATGGTGGTTGCTGTCCTGCTCTGTCGCCCTGATTCTGACCCTCGTCCCCAGCGGCGCTGCTTGGCCGTCCCTCACCACTTATAAACGGCTTCAAATGGTTGTGATGGAGAACTCTGACTTTTCCGTCAGCTGTACGGATTTTGAATGCGACCTCGCTGCCTGGCTTACCAACTTTCCCGACAATGGTACAGGGACCCTTATAAGGCAGACCCAATTTAGGCTTTCCGCCCACTTCAGCCCGGAAATCCCGTACCCACACTTTGTCACCGACTCGATAGTCATGTGCGTGCTGCCTCTCATTGTACTTCTGAGCGGCCTTCTGGGACGCTTGTACGGAGTTGAGACGCACGCGCTCGTATGCCGCCTGAATTACGCGAAGCCTGTCTTCCAGGTAACTTCGCACCGGCACCACCTCAGGAGGGAGGCTATATGACGCGTGGAGTGGCGTTCGTGGCTCAGCCCCGTGCACCAGGAAGTAAGGCGTGTAGCCCGTCGTGCTGTGGACTGACGAGTTATAAGCCATCGCATACGCTTTCACGTCGTTGTCCCAATGCAGTCCGTCTTTATCGATATACTTGCTGATCATATCTTTTCAACGTTCGGTTAAATCTTTCGACCATCCCGTCACTCTCCGGATGATACGGGATGGTCCGTGTCTTCTTGATTCCGAGTTTGTCGCACATCTCTTGGAACATCCGAGACTCGAATTGGCGACCTTGATCGGAGTGAAGTCGCTCCGGTACCCCGAAATCATACACCCAGTCGAGGAGGGCCTCCAGGACGGTCTCTGTTTTTTGGTCAGTCATGGGGTAGATACGAACGTACTTGGAGAAGTAGTCCATGATGACTAAAGCGCACTTGTTTCCCCGGATGGATAACGGCATTTCGGTGATGTCCAACGCTATTCTCTCGAAAGGCCTGGAGGTCGCTTCTGTTACCATTGGGGCGCGTTTGGCTGGGGCGGGGCGCCGTCTTCTCTGGCATACTATCGCAGAGCGCGCGAACATCCCCGTACATTCCGGGCCAGATGAACCGCTGTCGGATGCGGAGAGAGGTCCGTTGCCGTCCCAGGTGTCCGCTGGTTGGGTGATCATGCGCCATAGACAGGATGTCTTGTCTCAGTTTCCTGGGGACCGCCGCTCTGAACCCGTCCCCTGACATGATCCCAACGATGCCGTTGACAACCTTCAGGCTTGTCCACCGCGACTGGAACACCTTACCCCATTCCCCCACTCCGGCGGGGTCAGGTATCTCACGTCTCTCCAGACAGGTCCGTATCTTCTGGAGCATGTTGTCACTCTCCTGTGCATGACGGAGGTCTGGCTCCGAGTCCAAGTGCGACTCTGTGAGAGGGATGTCACCTCTATCACCTCGCTCAGCCGAACCCACCGCCGCCTGTATTGCGCCATTGGATGCCCTGCCTGGATCGAGCGGCCCGCTCGTGTCCTGGCTGTCGCGCACCACGTCGCAACGCGAGGCGGGAGTTGCCTCACATCCGTTTCCCCCCCCCCCCCGTGATCCCCGTCCCGAGCGAAGCCGCACGGGATACCCCGTCTGGACAGGGCGTTCCGCCCTCATCCTGACTACCAGGTGGCGTTTCCACAGGCTGTTGTGGACGTCTCGAGAGAGCGTCAGCGTTACCGTGATCTTTCCCCGGTTTTATGACTACGTCAAAGTCAAATGAACTCAGTTCAATGGCCCACCTCCCTCGACGGCCGGTCCCGTCACGTTCCACCGCGATTGACTGAGGGATATTCGCGAGAGGTTTGTGGTCCGTGACGACCCGGAATTTGGTCCCAGTGGTGTATTGCCGGAAACGCCGGATTGCATGGACGATGGCCCACAACTCTTTGTCGTATGTCGGCCACTTCGTCTGGGGCTTCGTGAGCACCTTGCTGTCGTACGCGATGACCCGCTCACTCTGGCCGACCTGCTCCGTCAGGACCGATCCCACCGAACTGTTGCAAGCGTCGGTTTAGAGAATGAACTTTCCCTTGAATGTCGGCAACGACAAAATTGGGGGTGATGACAGGATGTGCTTTAGCCTGTTGAAGGCTTGCTGCATCTCAGCCGTCCAATCGATTCGCCCCGGGGACAGCGCAGCCACGCGTAACGGTCGGCTAACCTCAGCGTAGTTCTCGATAAACTTAGCGTAGTACCCACACAGACCCAAGAAGCTGTGCATTTCGTCATCGGTGGTTGGTGCTGGCCAGGTGAGAACCTTTTCCACGTTCCGAGGCTCCGGGCGGACACCTTCTGCCGATACCAGATGGCCGAGAAAGACGACCTCTTTCTTGGCCAGATGGCACTTTTGGGGCTTCAGCTTCAGGCCAGCGCCCCGGATGCGCTCGAAGACGGCCCGCAGTGTCTCCAGATGCTCGTTCTCAGTGCTATTAAATAATATTACGTCATCCAGGTAAACCAGGCAGGTCTTTGAATCCAGGCCGGCCAGGACCAGCTCCATAAGGCGCTGAAATGTCCCACTGGCGTTTTTCAGGCCCATGGGCATCACACGAAATTGATGCAGACCTTTACCTGTTGTGAACGCCGTTTTCTCCCGGTCATCAGAGTTGAGGCCGACCTGCCAATACCCGGTTGCCATATCAAGAGTGGTGTACCACCGCGCTCCGGCCGGGGAGTCCAGCGTGTCGTCGATCCGTGGGAGAGGGTGTGCTAGCCCTTTAGTTACCCCATTGATTGCCCTCATGTCCACACAAAAGCGGAAGGACCCATCCTTCTTGCGAACTAGCACGACAGGGGAACACCACGGACTGTCACTTACCTCTATGATCCCGTCTCGCAGCATTTGCTCCTTTTGTTGCTCCACTTGGTCACGTACGGAAGCTGGTATCCTCCGAGGGGGTTGCCGGATCGGTGCGGCATCTCCAGTGTCGATCTTATGTTCTGCCAAATGTGTGCGCCCGATGTCTCCTGAGTGTTGACTAAATATATCCTTATAGTCGGACACGAGCTTCCTCAGCCGGGCTTTTCCATCATCGGACATGTCCGAGTCGCCCACGTCGACCGCTGCACATGGCGCTGATGGGTCATCGCACTGACTGCCTGCATCGTCTCGTGGTAAACCACCACTGATGACGGTGCTGGCGCGCTGCGGGCCATCATCACCACCTAGGTCGAACTCGTTATCGACTCCTGGGATAATTGAGTACAGAGTGCCGATGTCGCTACCTTTCAGTAGTCTAGTTTCATGAGCACCGACGTTAGTCAGCTGAATTGGGATGGTACTGTCGTCGTTAACAGTCACCACCTCCCTCGGAATCAGGAGCTCCTCCCTCTGCGCAGTGAGGCTGGGTTCGACCACCCCCTGAAGAGCGCGCCAGTCACATCCCCCTGTCAATAGTCACCACCTTAGCCCTGACTACAATGACGGACCGAGGCGGAACCACAGCCGTAGCCGCCAATAGCACTCGGGCACGACGTGGCTGAATGTCTCTGTACGGAGGCAGGCGGATGGACATACCGGCTAGCCTCAGAACCCCCTCCCGGTCATCGATGACAGTGCCGTATTTACAACAGAAGTCGCGTCCAAGCACCAGTTCATACACCAGACCGCTGACCACAGCTGCGCTTGAGCATTCAAACGGCTGGTTCTGAATGTGTATCGGTAGATCATGAATGACCCCAGAGATGCGGAGCGGTTCACCGCCAGCCCCCCTCGCCGCCTGGGACGGCGGGGTCAGTCGACATCCTAGCTCCTGCTGGACATGCGGCTGCAAACTCTCACTAATCATAGTGAAGTCAGCCCCAGAGTCAACCAGGGCCCAGACACGCCGGCCCCCCACCTGCACCTCGATCACGGACGCTGTTACCAGGGACTCCGATGTACACCGGGCCGACGCGTGTCCCTCCGCATCGGCCACCACTAGTTTTCCGGAAAGTGCTGTTGCGTGCCATGATCGAGCCCACGAGTAGACCCGACGTCCGACGGCTGTCGCGTCGCCGTTCGAGGGAGCAGGCGGCAGTCCGCCAGCCAGTGCCCGTTTTGGCCACAGCCAAGGCAGAATGGATGTGTCTGCTGCGTGGACGACTGGCGACCTGAGTGGACGACTGGCGACCTGAGCGGGCAGTGGCGTACCATGTGCCCATGTTGACCACACCCAAAACACCTACTCCTATTAGCATCGGGCTGGTGCACTCCGCCCGCAGCCATCGACCGCGGACAGCCACGCCGCATATGTCCGATCTGTCCACAGCCGTAACAGCGCACCGTGGTTTGGTTTGACCCGACCGCTGGAACGGCTGATCGCTCGACCGACCCCTGAGGGAGTGGACACGCTAGCCCCTCCTCTGATTGATAAGCCCGCGGGCTGGATATCGTCAGATCATGCAACATTTGCTGCATTGCTGCCACATTGTGTTCCAAAGCTCGCATACGGTCTGTCTCGTCACCAACGATGCGACGCCCCGCAGCGGGCGACTCTCCGGCACCAGCGCCGGCCTGATCAGCCAACGCCGCCACAGCCGGGAGGGCCGTCACCATGTCCCGTGGGTCCCCAGCCGGCGGCGGCGCCGCTGACCGACGCACCGCACGCAACTCGTCATACCGCGTTTGCAGCTCCCGGGCCGCCTTAACGGTAGCTACCAGCGTTTTGGGGTCTTTACAGCAAAGTTGACTTTGCAGCCGCTCGTCGTGCAATCCGCACAAAAAGCGGCTGGTCAGATTGAAGTCAACCGAAGCATCGCCCTCCCTCGCGTCTGGATATGCAGCACGGCCCAATTGACGGATCCGATCTGCAAAGTCGGCTACCGCCTCCCCGGGCATCTGCCTAGCGGCCGCTAGTTCCGCTTGCGCCTGTAACGGCCCAGCCTCGGAGCCGTAACGCGTCGTCAGGGCCTCGACAACTCGCGCGTAGTCAGTCTGTACTACAGACGACAGTGACGCAAATAGATCAAGAGCCCCTTCCTCTAATAGCACCGGCAGACACTGCAGGCGTTCCGCCGCAGTCAAAGTAGCCGTTTGTGCTTCAAACCTCGCGAGCCAACGGCGCCAGTCCTGTTCTTTAGCACCCGCAAAAGGCTTAGCTTTAGCTAAAAATATAAGCTTAGGATCCATGATCACTCAAGCCTATATGGGCACAATTAAAGACTATACGAATTCCTCTACTTATTTAATACGATACAAAACAATCTTGACCGTGGCCACTCCAACTTACCCGTAAATCGAAGATTCTCTCTCCAGTGGGCAGAACCTGCAGTCCTACCGACCGCGCCAATGTTGGAGATCTCTTCGAGATTTATTCTGGAACACGCCGACCACTACAAACTGCCACACACACGCAGCCCAACCTGAGCCCGTCCGCGTCCGGCGCCTCCGCCAGACTGCCCAGGCCCGGGTCGCTCCCGCTCGCATCGGCCGCCGCCCGCATAGTGCGCGGCCGCGCCGCCAGGCGTCAGGCATCGCAGGCCGGCCGGCGACTACAAATCATAACAACAAACAGACACTTGTAAATGTAAACAACGGCTTATAATGCTAATTTAGTTTGGAACATCCACAAAGTGAAATTTCAATAGGGAAACAGCTCCTGATAAATGAAATGATTATACGTAAATTCCGCAGTGACCTACATCGCTGCGAAAGATAACATTTAGAGCCAACGGGATAGAAAACCAGATATCACGTCTCACCACGGTTCATGACCAGACACTAGGTCGGTATGGCAGCTGTACACATTAACCTGAGTATTGTTCACGGCCCCTGCTGTTCAAATACTAGTCTGCTGTTAACTGCAGACTAGTATTTGTTACATGTCTCGCCTATTTCCACATACATAATAACAAGCGGGCGTCGTATGAACACTGTATGCCGCGGTGCGCCACTTCACATCACTTCCAATACTGCGGTCGCTTCGTTCTGACCGCAGGAACTGCAGCCGACCGCAGCCTTGTGACGTCATACATTTTGCCCCGTCCCCACTTTTAGTTATCACTCCTGCTTCCGACCACTTCTCATTGACGAAACGCCATAAAACGTTCATAAGGTGGGTCTAGGTTATATTAAAGGGAATAGTTCACCTTTAACATGGGGTTTTGGACTGAGATAGCAGATTTGTAGAGCAGATCTAAAAATGGTTTGTGGTGAAAGAATTACCTCTCTACGTTAAGTAATTTCGACACAGGACTAGTGGGCCCGATTTCATTCCCGCTGTTCTGGGCTACGATCTGGGAATGAACGCTCGCCGCCGCGCCGCCGGAGGAAGGTACACTCTCTGGCACGTAGTCTCTGGTCACGACGCCTCGTTAATATCCGCTCAGCCGCCCGGGCGGCGCGGCGGCCCCTTGTCAGAGACTGTACTTGGCGTCAGGCGGAGCGGGGCGGAGCCAGAATGCCAGCTGCTATCGTACGATTTCTCGTGAAATAGAAAGAGAAACTTACTTCTTTCTCCACATATATCCATCAGTTGTCCAAACCAAAGTCATATTCATAGTTTTGAGCTCAAGATGCACCTAATGGTTGAACTTCAAGACAACTTTCAAGGTGACCTATTCCCTTTAGATGAGATGACCGCTGCGGCGCTTCATCTTGACAGGAGCTCCTGTGAACATACAACGTGGACCCATTGTTACTGACAACTGTTTCAGCATTCTACGGCGACACAAAGTCATAGCTTGCATCAATCATGTTTTAAATTATATTTCAAAACAACCATGATGTCATTGCCTTGTTACGTTGTCACATATTGAATTGTTTTTAAATATAGTGTGCTAGGGACTTTGTAGACTAGACACGTATCATTCGGTGAAATCGTGCAAGGTTTACATAAGGCATCATCATAGGCGCGATATAACCAAAATAATATTGTAGAATGAGCCTTGAAACGAGAAAAAAACACATTCAATGGACTAGTGGAAATGCTTCGATCAATAGAATACGTGTAAATGGTGACTTTCCAAAAGTTACCTATACATAAATGCTTGACATAGTCCAGTCAAATGGGACTACGTCAACTGTACGTTTTGTACTTAGATTGTGAGAATCATGGGATCATGTTTAAACTATCCACATTTATCTTAGTACAGAATAACTATGCACGTTATTCAATATTTAAAAATACAACTTACACAGCGGCACCTCGCGAAATCCCGTGTATGTCCCGCTGGGGCTGGGGTATTTACGCCGTATGGCAGCGACGGAGAACGCCGGCAGCGCCCGACGGTTCCCACGGCCCAGAGTCCCCACCTGGTATAAGTTGAGGAAAGAGAATGTCGATCGTCATGTCGGTCAGTCTGTACCTATACATATCCTATACTAATACGAGATGAGATGATGTGTTTGTTGTGATACCAATGAAATGTGACACTTAAAATGACCTTATACAACCAAGCATAAGTTATGTCCGACATGGATGAACCAATACATGTTCCATCTGTTTGCTTTTTAACTGAATGCGACTTAGTCTCTGAACTGGGAATTTGACGTTACCAAATGAGGACACTGATGAGAATATAAAACTATCTGAATCGACTGTTCAAGATGACTGGCGAACTGTAGAATACGTACTGCCACAGGACGAACTGCCGGTACACCTGACACTGGCACTGGCGGTGGGGGCCCTCCAGGTCGTGGGAGTCCAGCGTGGCTCCCGCCCACCTCTCCTGGTGGTAATCACCCCCAGGGTGAGCTGGAATGTGTCTTGAGTGGCCTTGACGAATTCCTGAGGATCCCCGCAGGGGCATCGGCCTCGGCCGGTGTAAGGGGAGTAGCGCCCCCTCGGGTCCCAGCTAACCCCCCCCCCCTCCATCCCCCCTCACACTCACCCCCCGGCCCAGTCCCAGTCCATTTTTGCAACCCCCGTAACAAGTCCCGAACCCCTCCCCCTCCCCACTCAGTTTACTGGGTGTCCCCGCTGAAGCCTCCTCCCTTTGCGGCGTTTGACGGTCGGGTGCTAGTCGCCCGACCTGAACAGGCTTCTTACGTCGATTATGGCAATTTACTATGATGTGACAGGGGACGCCTGGCTTTTTACATTGGCAAGGCTTTTCTGCGACTAAGCGCGTCGACCCGTACCCTGGGATGAAGGGGTCCTGGAGGCTGAGCCACCTGCCGCGCGGGCTAGTCGTGGTGGCGTGGCAACACTCCTCTTTGGCCTGGATTTCCGGAAGGGCGGGGACACTCAGTGAGGCGCCGCACTGAGAAGCTTTCGCGTCGGGGCTGCTGCCGGGGGTCGTGGCTTGGCTGTCTCGCTGCCGCAGGGCGGGTGCATGCACTTGTCTGGCGGCTGCGGGGTGGCTTTGCCGCTGCACCGGGTGGCGTCCCGGCTTAAGGCGTCAAGGGAGGAGGCGGCGTCTAAACGGCGGGGGTGGTGAGTCTCTCTCTCCCCTCTGGGAGGGCGTCGTCGAGCCCCGTACAGCCCAGTCTCCAGCCCTCGGCCTTGTAGCGGCGCCGTGGTGGAGCGTCGGCGGGGACTGGGCAGAGACCAATTCACTTACCATGGATACTTCAAACCCAAACCTACGAACCACGGCTTCTGCCGCCCCTCGCCCATCGGCTTCGGCCGATGGACGAACTATCCCGTCTGGTGGTGAAAACCGCCCTTCGGTGAATGACTCTCGCTCCACTGAGGTGGAGCGGAACGGACGACGTGTTGCGCAGGAGAGCGCTGAGAAGGCGCCCTCCCCCACTCCTCGGGTTCTGGTGTTCTCCTCTGAGCAGAGGAGGCTCAGCTCACTTTCCCCTTTCCAGAGGAAGGACGGCTGTGATCGGTTCGGAAAGGTGATCCGCTGCGACAAGTTGCGAGACGGCGCAATCGAGGTTGAGTTTGTCAACGTGGCTGACGCGGCAAAAGCTCTATCGGCTACAAGCTTTGTATGCACGGTGAGGGATGGAGGCATCAGACGGGAAGTCACAACTCCGATGACAGTGGCCCCGCATAGGACCAAAAATTCGACGAAGGGCATCGTGAACTGCTATGATCTGCGAGATGTTAGTGACGAGGAGATCGTAGAGGGTCTCACCAGGTTTGGCGTAACCGAGGCAAGGAGGATTTTATCCAGGAGAGGAGGAAACATGATTCCGACAGACAACATAGTTTTAACATTCAACAGCACCGACCTTCCGTCGGAAGTGGTGGTGGGGTATGTTCGCGTGAAGGTGCGTGCCTTCATCCCCAACCCGATGCGGTGCTTTCGTTGCCAGCGTTTTGGTCACACCAAAACGCACTGTAAAAACCGACCGACGTGTGCAAGGTGTGCCTCTACGGAGCACACGGACGAGAACTGTGAGGCTACAACATTCAAATGCGTAAACTGCCCCGAGGGACGGAAACCTCACACTTCCTATGAAAGGACCTGTCCGATGTACGCCAAGGAAAGAGAAATAAATAGCATAAAGACCAACAGGAACATATCGTTCAGAGAGGCTCGTGATGTATACGACGAGTCCCACCCAAGAACGTCATATGCCCAGATGGCGAGAGCTCCTCCATCTGTTCCTCTCTCGCCCAAAGCTATGCTCGAACAGATGAGCGCAGCGCAGCTGGTTCTGCTTCTAAAGTCCTTCGGTCTTTCTGTCGTTGCTGCCGGGGCGGCGGCGGCTCCTGCGGGGGCCTCGGCGGCTCCTGCGGAGGCCTCGTCGGCCCCTGCGGGGGCCTCGGCCGTCCCCTCCCCTTCCCCCACCTCCACTCCTGGGGGACAGGGTGCCCTGGCTGCCCCGGTTGCGGCGCCCGCTGCTGCGGCGGTGAGTGCCAACACTGGGGATGGAGGCGAGGGCTGGACCCTTGTCCAACATCGGCGCTCGAGCGAGCGACGGTCTCCCTCTCGTACCGAGCCTGCGTCACCCAGGCACTCTTCTGGTTCGGCGACGGCGACTCCCAGCCGCCCTCCTGCTGTAAAGGAGACTGCGGTCATGGCGGCTTTGCGCCGCAACCAGGAGGAAAAGCGGGCGCGCGATGTCAGGCGTGCTCGCCTCGTCGAGAAAGCCCGCGAGGCCAAGCGTTCTCCGGAAGCCGTGGGGGTCGGTGAGTCGACTCCATCGGGGGCTGTGGGCCCGTCGCCTGGTGGGTCGGCAGGACCGTCCCCTTCCTCTGTGCGTTCTGCGGAGGGCCCGTCTCCGATGGGTCCCCCGCCACCACTACCACCGCAGCTGCCGCGTGCCCCTCCACCGCCGCGGCCCGCGGGGTCCCCGAGTGGAGAGCAGCCACCGGTGACCCCGTTGCCGGCGTCAGGAGCGCGGCCGACGCCGGTGTCCCCGCCTTCTTCGCCGGGGCGGGCGGCGGCAGCTGCCGCGCCGGAGCGTCCCGGCAAGCGTGTTCTGCCCTGGAAGGGTTCGCCAACGGAGGGTGGCAGCCCCCGTACCCGCCAGCGTTTTCAGCCGGGCTCGACCGGAGGACGGTCCAGCTCGGCTGATGGCAGGTCGCGGCTGGGTCACGGCCGAATCCAGTTCGGGGACAGCTCCTTCCCGGATGCGGCGGAATATTTTTAGTCATTTGCACTATGTGCCTCTTTAAGCCCCAATCATCATCATTTCTAAGTTCTTTTGAACTTTTTACCGCCCTTTTGGGTGTTTTGCCGTCCTGTTGGACTCTACCAGGCGCGTTTGCCTCGGTGCCTGTGTCCTTTTACTTTCTTAGTGGTTTTACGTCATGTGAACTGGCTTTTAGTATGCGCCTTTGCCTGCTCCTTCTTTAAACGTGCTTTTGCGCACTTTTAATCCATTCCCATGCATTTTATTCTTCAGTGGAACTGTAGAGGTCTGAGATCCAATTTTCAAGACCTGCAGACAGTCATCCGCAGGCGGAATCCACTGGCCATCTGTCTCCAGGAGACGAAAATGGCACCCGATATGCAGTGCACGGTGAAGGGCTATGCTGTCTTCCGTAAAGACATACCAGTAACAACAGTTGCACATGGTGGAGTTCTGCTGGCGATTCACCATAGTGTGCCTGCGCGACAGCTCGCGCTGCGTTCCACGCTGCAGGCAGTGGCCGCTCGTATTAACCTCCACCGTCGAGAGGTAACCCTATGTTCGGTGTACCTCCCCCCTGGCATCGACCTTCCTCTGCAGGAACTTAGACGATTAGTCGCTGAGCTGCCGCCACCGATCTTACTGCTGGGCGATTTTAACGCCCATAATACTGCCTGGGGTTGTAATGCCACGAACACTCGTGGCCGCCTTTTAGAGCATTTTATTAACGACGAGGTTCTGTGTATTTTAAACACGGGAACACGGACCCATTTTACAGTGCCCTCCGGTCAGACCTCTGCATTGGACTTGAGCTTGGTGAGCCCCCAGCTAGCTCATCTTTTTACCTGGTCTGTGCACGATGACCCACTGGGAAGTGACCACCTCCCGGTTTGGCTCCAGCACCAGGATGGCCGAGTTTTAGGCAGCCGACCACAGAGGTGGAACGTACACAAGGCAGACTGGGCAGAATTCCAAGTGTCAATGGAGACACTGATTTTAACCAGAGCCGATAACTCTCCCATGTCAGCAGAGGATTTTACCTCCTTGCTTTTAAACTCCGCCGACGGGTGCATTCCAAGGACATCAGGTCAGCCCCGCCGCGCTCCAGTTCCTTGGTGGACTAAGGAATGCGGAGAAGCAATCCGGGCTCGAAAGAGAGCTTTTAGGAGGTTTGACCGAAGGAGCACTACAGATAATCTTATCGCTTTTAAGAAAGCGAGGGCTTTTGCCCGGCGCACTATAAAGGAGGCAAAGGCGGTTTCATGGCGCACTTATGTTAATTCTTTAAACCGTTTTACTCCAACGTCCCAAGTGTGGACACGCATCAAGCGCATTGCTGGCCGGCACAGCCCTGTCCCGCTGCCGATCCTTAGAGTGAACGACTCGGATATCATTCATCCAGTAGAGGTCGCCGACGTGATAGGCCGAGCACTCTCTGAGCGATGTCGGGGCGGGCACACGGAGGGGCAGTCCGCACGACGGTGGGGTCGACAAGAACCAGGTGCTGTGGACTTCTCCACTACACAGCACAGTGTTTACAACGAGCCTTTTACCTTGGCCGAACTGACCTCCGCCATACATTCACTGCGAAGTGTGGCGGAGGGTCCTGACTCCATCCACAACGACATGCTTCGGCATCTCCCTGCAGCTGCCCATGAGGCGCTGCTAGCGACGTTCAACTCGCTGTGGGAGACGGGCGCTTTCCCTGTTGCTTGGCGAGAAGCCACCGTAATACCCATTTTAAAACGTGGTAAGTCGGGTCTTGACCCTCTCCACTATCGGCCCATCTCACTTACTTCATCCCTGTGTAAGCTGATGGAAAAGATGGTGAACGCACGTCTTAGTTGGTTTTTTAGAACATAACAGCGTTTTTACAAACGCTCAGTGTGGGTTTAGGAAAAATCGTAGCGCGGTTGACCACATTTTAACCTTAGACACGGAAGCGCGTGCGTGTTTTAACGAAAAGAAGCACCTTGGAGCAATATTTTTTGATGTAGAGGCAGCCTATGACACTGTATTGCGTCATGTCCTTCTTAGAAAACTGTATAATTATGGCATCCGAGGTCGTATGGGCCGCTTTATACAACACTTTGTATCTCGCCGCCACTTTCGAGTCCGTGTGGGAAATCATTTTTCCACCAGTTTTGCACAGGAGAACGGAGTTCCTCAGGGAGGGGTACTTAGTGTGGCGTTGTTTGCTCTCATGATTAATGACATAGGAGACAAACTCCCGGTGGCGGTCGGGCGATCTCTTTTTGTAGATGACTTCGCGATATGGTACTCTGCTTCCAGCGCTTGTTTAGTGTCTCGACAGCTGCAGCTAGCTGTCACACGCCTGGAGAGGTGGAGTACGGAGAACAGCCTTCGCTTCTCAACAACAAAAACTGTAGCTGTGCACTTTTGTCGCCGCCGTTGCCCTGACCCCAACCTAGGGATTCGACTGTACAGTCAGCCGATTCCAACACAGCCGGTAGCGAGGTTTCTGGGCATTTTTTTTTGACAGAAAGCTGACTTATAAGGAACATTTTAAAGTGCTTCGGGAGAGATGTTTTAAAGCCCTGAACATTTTAAGATGCGTCTCGCGGACTTCATATGGTGCAGATCGTAGTACGCTTTTACTGCTTTATCGGTCCATAATTCGCTCCAAACTGGACTATGCGTGTTTTATATACGACAGTGCAAGCGAGACAAATAAGCGAGCACTGGATACAATACACCATACATCACTGCGTGTCGTTACAGGCGCTTTTCGCACCTCGCCAGCAACCAGCCTCCTGGCGGAGACGCACGAAGCCCCCCTCTCTCTCCGCAGGCAGATGCTCGGCATGAGATATGCATTGAAGCTCCGCCAGTTTCCCATGCATCCTACGTACCCCTATGTTTTCTCTAGAGGCATTCTCGTTTTTCGAAGGCACGCCACAGCGATCGGTACCCTTCTGCTCACGGATGCAGGATCTGTTTGCGAGAAGCGGCTTGTCCTTGCGTGACGTGATACGTGTAGATATCCCGCCCTCGCCGCCATGGACGTGTATCCGTCCTCAAATCGACGTATCACTGTCCGAACTTAAAAAGGCAGATGTCCACCCGTCTGAGTCCAGGTCTCGGGCCATGGAGCACTTGGCTTCTTGCGAAGGTCGCACTTTTACATACACGGACGGATCCAAGACATCCGAAGGTGTAGGCTGCGCATTTGTTTGCGGCCACGATGCTCGCTCTTTCTCGCTTCCATTTCATTCTTCAGTCTACACGTCAGAACTAGTCGCAATAACCAAAGCTTTATGCTTTATTGAAGTGAGCGATGAGGCTTTACACCTCATTTTAACAGACTCTTTAAGTAGCCTTCTGGCCTTTAGATCGCTCCATCCAAGCAGTCCCCTTATACAGGACATTTTATCACGACTTACGTCCTTAGACCGGGCAGGGAAATCGGTGAAGTTCTGTTGGGTACCCAGTCACGTGGGCATTGCAGGGAACGAGCTTGCTGACGCTGCGGCGAAACGAGCAGCATCGGCACCCTGCACGAGGCGCCTCCTGCTTCCAGCACAAGATTTTTACCCAGCTGCTGGTGCTTTTTTACAAAACCAGTGGCAGCGTACGTGGGACACACAAGCGAGCAACAAGCTCAGACCGGTCAAACCGGTGCTTAGACAGTGGCCATCAAGTTCACGGAGAAACAGGCGCGAGGAGGTTACTCTGTGCAGACTGCGGATTGGCCACACGTACGCTACACACGGGTACTTGCTTTGTGGCAGTGACAGGCCCATGTGTCCTAGATGCAACGAGCCTCTCACTGTGGCGCATGTCTTGCTCGCCTGCCCACGGTATGCTAGAAAGCGTTCAAGGTATCTCGGCCAGGTCATGCCAACCGTGACGCTGTGTCATCTTCTTGATGATGATTCCCAATGGATCCAGTCCGGCGGTCTCTTTTCCTTCGTCCGTAGCATTGACTTCCCTGTGATATTTTCGCATCAGTAAGTAGTTAACGTTATGGGCGCAAATTGACCATGCAGTCGTCGCGCCCTTAAGCCCCAACAAACAAACAACAAGAATTCCTGAGGATATACGACACATCATACAGTCATGCAATTCATATTTACATACATAATTGCACAGAGTCGCAGGGCTTGATCTTACATTTAAACATCCTATATGTGGATATGCGATTTCACATTGTCATACAGTCTATGATTGACAACTTGGACGTTTCGGTGGAAAATAAATTTAAAGGTCATAAAATGAAAAGTGCACCATTACAGCCGAAATGGAACTATTGAAGTTTTTTAAAAAAACTTAACAGTCCCAACTAACGTACAGGATCTTCGGTGATGCATAGTGTTGTGCCACAGCACAACTTCTCAGCATCAGAGGCCATCTCAGGACACCTAGAGAATAGATAAGCATCCATTTCAGAGCACAGTACATGTAACATGTAAATACAAACCTCTTATAGTGGGGTTAGGAAACTAATGTAGCTCAATAATAAAGCGGGCAACAAAGCAAGAGTAGATTTTTGAAGCATGCAACAGTAAAGCACACATAATTTAGTCATGCTTTGACTGATGTCAATATTGAGGTCCATCACAATTTTTAGTGAGGTGCCAGCTAGGAGGTTGGCCGTCAACTGCATTTGGTTTATGTTAAAAGCCTTGGTAATTGTGTGGGCGAAGCGATCATGAGGGTGTTTAACCCTCGTAGCCCCCTCCCCCACTGGTGGTGACGTGTTGCCATATTTCAAAGGTGGATAATCTGATAGCCACTGGCAAAAATTGTCAAACAAGTCAAGCGACATAATTTGACACTGGCTGACACACTAAGCAGTTATTATTTGTGCAGCAGTGTAAAACAGACTGTGACAAACATAAAGTGTTCTGTTGTTCAAAACCAAAAACAAGATGTGTTCAATTGCCATTGTGTTGTCAAAATTTCAATTATAAAGTTTGAAGTACATTTTCCATTTAGCACCAGTAAGGCGCCGTAGTTGGTGTTCTGTTGATCAAAACCAAAAACAAGATGTGTTAAATTGCCATTGTGTTGTCAAAATTTAAATTATAAAGTTTGAAGTACATTTTCCATTTAGCACCAGTAAGGCGCCGTAGTTGGCGATGAACGAGCGAGCGCGAACGAAATGTATGGTGAATTTCAACTCGAGTGGGTAAGTAGTTTCTGAGATACAAAAAAGGTGAACACGTGCGCACGTGCAGAGGCACCCCATCACTGATTTGTGGGAAAGTACCGGCTGAGAGGTCCCTAACCACACACCAAATTAGAACACAATCGGCTCAGCCGTTCCTGAGATATAAAAGAGGGGTTTACACGAGCGCACATGCAGTCACCCCACCCCACTTCACCTGTCATTGGGTGCGAAACCCGTATTGGTGATGAGGCAATACACTAAACCCCCGACTTGTGGGAAAGTGGCGGCTGAAGTGTCCCCAACCACACACCACATTTGCACTAAATCTGCCCAGCCGTTGCGGAGTTTTTGTGAGAAAACACTTTTCAACACCCCTCACGCGGCACGCGCGACGTGCAGTGGTAGTCACCAACATGAGTCGGCACTGGTATCAAACAGGGCAGGTTGGATGGTGCTGCTCAGCAAAGAAGCTGGCTTGTCAATCAGACAAGCGGTTGCAGAGATACGAGCTTCTTTCTCAAAAGCGCGCCACGGGCAGGGTTGGGTTGGACCGGGCTGGGCAGCTCATATTCAGATTTTTGAAGCGCTTGCTCGTAATAAATAAGTCCAAAATTAACTTGATACTGTGAAGTCGATACAAAATGAGAACACAAATATGGATGTTATGAATGATCATCTTCAAAAAAAGGCAATCAAAACATTTGATATGATTTAGTAATTCAACTTATGCTCCGTGGGCAAGCACTCTGCAGAGTAGAAATAATAGGCACTTACAGCAAAAATGGAGCAGCACTAATTTTACTACTGAGGGCGACGCCTTTGGGGGTGTAGCGGACCGAAGGTTGTTTTTAAAATGTGTGCTCGAGATCTTGAAAGTAGAGGACCCCTTTCAAAACAACAGCACGTGCGTCCTTGTGACCCACACATCGTCTCACGTGGTCATACCAAGCACTGTCACAGAGTAAGCTTAGCAACCTACCGTGAAACATAGCGTGACCCGACTGGGATTCGAACCCAAGATCCTTCCATTAGTGAGTCCCCCTGAAAAGCTGATATGATTGAACGTTGGAAAAGTTGTTTACAGGTTGGAGGTTCGTCAACAAAAGCTCCAACTTTATTAAGAGAATACATTTGCTTAAATCACTACCTCATTGTGACCCATTTTCTTCATGTTTGAAGTTCGAATATAACCACACTTCAATGCATGATACCAATTCTGACCTTTAGGGTGGAAGTAAGCTGTTCCATCATGTGTGAATAACTGTACAGGAGTCTCTGCATCTCCTCCTGGACGATGACTAGCTCTTCTTCTGAGCGTCTTAACCTCATGTAGAGATCAGCCAGCGCCCTCCGAGCCGACAGCTCCAGGTTCGTCTCAGAGAGCGTCGCCGACTCCCATGGGAAGTACCCTTCCTCAGCGTTCTGTAGTGACTGCGTGATACTGGTTCTGCTTTCGTACTTATGGACGAGCCGTTTAAGCTTCTCCCGGTCTTGTGAGAGCAGCTTACGTGCTCTGCTGCCCCGCAGGGGCATCGGCTTCGGCCGGTGTAAGGGGAGTAGCGCCCCCTCGGGTCCCAGCTAACCCCCCCTCCCTCCATCCCCCCTCACACTCACCCCCCGGCCCAGTCCCAGTCCATTTTTGCCACCCCCGTAACAAGTCCCGAACCCCTCCCCCTCCCCACTCAGTTTACTGGGTGTCCCCGTTGAAGCCTCCTCCCTTTGCGGCGTTTGACGGTCGGGTGCTAGTCGTCCGACCTGAACAGGCTTCTTGCGTCTATCATGGATATTGTCCTAGCATTAACTATGATGTGACAGGGGACGCCTGGCTTTTTACATTGGCAAGGCTTTTCTGCGACTAGGCGCGTCGACCCGTACCCTGGGATGAAGGGGTCCTGGAGGCTGAGCCACCTGCCGCGCGGGCTAGTCGTGGTAGCGTGGCAACACTCCTCTTTGGCCTGGATTTCCGGAAGGGCGGGGACACTCAGTGAGGCGCCGCACTGAGAAGCTTTCGCGTCGGGGCTGCTGCCGGGGGTCGTGGCTTGGCTGTCTCGCTGCCGCAGGGCGGGTGCATGCACTTGTCTGGCGGCTGCGGGGTGGCTTTGCCGCTGCACCGGGTGGCGTCCCGGCTTAAGGCGTCAAGGGAGGAAGCGGCGTCTAAACGGCGGGGGTGGTGAGTCTCTCTCTCCCCTCTGGGAGGGCGTCGTCGAGCCCCGTACAGCCCAGTCCCCAGCCCTCGGCCTTGTAGCGGCGCCGTGGTGGAGCGTCGGCGGGGACTGGGCAGAGACCAATCACTTACCATGGATACTTCAAACCCAAACCTACGAACCACGGCTTCTGCCGCCCCTCGCCCATCGGCTTCGGCCGATGGACGAACCATCCCGTCTGGTGGTGAAAACCGCCCTTCGGTGAATGACTCTCGCTCCACTGAGGTGGAGCGGAACGGACGACGTGTTGCGCAGGAGAGCGCTGAGAAGGCGCCCTCCCCCACTCCTCGGGTTCTGGTGTTCTCCTCTGAGCAGAGGAGGCTCAGCTCACTTTCCCCTTTCCAGAGGAAGGACGGCTGTGATCGGTTCGGAAAGGTAATCCGCTGCGACAAGTTGCGAGACGGCGCAATCGAGGTTGAGTTTGTTAACGTGGCTGACGCGGCAAAAGCTCTGTCGGCTACAAGCTTTGTATGCACGGTGAGGGATGGAGGCATCAGACGGGAAGTCACAACTCCGATGACAGTGGCCCCGCATAGGACCAAAAACTCGACGAAGGGCATCGTGAGCTGTTATGATCTGCGGGATGTTAGTGACGAGGAGATCGTAGAGGGTCTCACCAGGTTTGGCGTAACCGAGGCAAGGAGGATTTTATCCAGGAGAGGAGGAAACATGATTCCGACAGACAACATAGTTTTAACATTCAACAGCACCGACCTTCCGTCGGAAGTGGTAGTGGGGTATGTTCGCGTGAAGGTGCGTGCCTTCATCCCCAACCCGATGCGGTGCTTTCGTTGCCAGCGTTTTGGTCACATCAAAACGCACTGTAAAAACCGACCGACGTGTGCAAGGTGTGCCTCTACGGAGCACACGGACGAGAACTGTGAGGCTACAACATTCAAATGCGTGAACTGCCCCGAGGAACAGAAACCTCACACTTCCTATGATAGGACCTGTCCAATGTACGCCAAGGAAAGAGAGATAAATAGCATAAAGACCAACAGGAACATCTCGTTCAGAGAGGCTCGTGATGTATACGAGTCCCACCCAAGGACGTCATATGCCCAGATGGCGAAAGCTCCTCCATCTGTTCCTCTCTCGCGCAAAGCTATGCTCGAACAGATGAGCGCAGCGCAGCTGGTTCTGCTGCTAAAGTCCTTCGGTCTTTCTGTCGTTGCTACCGGGGCAGCGGCGGCTCATGCGGAGGCCTCGGCGGCTCCTGCGGAGGCCTCGGCGGCCCCTGCGGGGGCCTCGGCCGTCCCCTCTCCTTACCCCACCTCCACTCCTGGAGGACAGGGTGCCCTGGCTGCCCCGGTTGCGGCGCCCGCTGCTGCGGCGGTGAGTGCCAACACTGGGGATGGAGGCGAGGGCTGGACCCTCGTCCAACATCGGCGCTCGAGCGAGCGACGGTCTCCCTCTCGTACCGAGCCTGCGTCACCCAGGCACTCTTCTGGTTCGGCGACGGCGACTCCCAGCCGCCCTCCTGCTGTAAAGGAGACTGCGGTCATGGCGGCTTTGCGCCGCAACCAGGAGGAAAAGCGGGCGCGCGATGTCAGGCGTGCTCGCCTCGTCGAGAAAGCCCGCGAGGCCAAGCGTTCTCCGGAAGCCGTGGGGGTCGATGAGTCGACTCCATCGGGGGCTGTGGGCCCGTCGCCTGGTGGGTCGGCAGGACTGTCCCCTTCCTCTGTGCGTTCTGCGGAGGGCCCGTCTCCGATGGGTCCCCCGCCACCACTACCACCGCAGCTGCCGCGTGCCCCTCCACCGCCGCGGCCCGCGGGGTCCCCGAGTGGAGAGCGGCCACCGGTGACCCCGTTGCCGGCGTCAGGGGCGCGACCGACGCCGGTGTCCCCGCCTTCTTCGCCGGGGCGGGCGGCGGCAGCTGTCGCGCCGGAGCGTCCCGGCAAGCGTGTTCTGCCCTGGAAGGGTTCGCCAACGGAGGGTGGCAGCCCCCGTACCCGCCAGCGTTTTCAGCCGGGCTTTCCCCCGCAGGGGCATCGGCTTCGGCCGGTGTAAGGGGAGTAGCGCCCCCTCGGGTCCCAGCTAACCCCCCTCCCTACATCCCCCTCACACTCACCCCCCGGCCCAGTCCCATCCCATTTTTGCAACCCCCGTAACAAGTCCTGAACCCCTCCCCCCTCCCCACTCCGTTTCCTGGGCGTCCCCGCTGAAACCTCCGTCCTCTGCGGCGTTTGACGGTCGGGTGCTAGTCGCCCGACCCGAACAGGTTTCTTACGTCGATTATGGCAATTTACTATGATGTGACAGGAGACGCCTGGCTTTTTACATCGGCAAGGCTTTTCTGCGACTAAGCGCGTCGACCCGTTCCCCGGGATGAAGGGGTCCTGGAGGCTGAGCCACCTACCGCGCGGGCTAGTCGTGGTAGCGTGGCAACACTTCTCTTTGGCCTGGATTTCCGGAAGGGCGGGGACACTCAGTGAGGCGCTGCACTGAGAAGCTTTTTGGTCAGGGCTGCTGCCGGGGGCCGTGGCTTGGCTGTCTCGCTGCAGCTGGGCGAGTGCAGGCACTCGTCCGGCGGCGGTGGGGTGGCTTTCCCGCTGCCCCGGGTGGCGGCTCGGCTTAAGGCGTCAAGGGAGGAGGCGACGTCCAAACGGAGGGGGTGGTGAGTCTCTCTCTCCCCTCTGGGAGGGCGTCGTCGAGCCCCGTACAGCCCACTTCTCAGCCCTAGGCCTTGTAGCGGCGCCGTGGCGGAGCGTCGGCGGGGATTGGGCAGAGACCAATCGCTTACCATGGATACCTCAAACCCAAACCCACTAACCACGGCTTCGGCCGCCCCTCGCCCATCCACGGCAACCACCGACGACCGTCCCCACGCCTCGGTAGAGGGACGAAGCGGCCTTCTTGGTGGCGGTATCTCACTGCTGCAGGAGGCTTACTCCCATTCTCCCCCAGTGCAGCGGAATGAGGAAGTAGCAACCTCAAGTGGTCGCGGAGAGAACACTCCCCGCCCCCGCATCCTCGTCCTCACCTCAGAGACGAAAAAGCTGACCTCGCTCTCGCCCTTCCAGCGGCGAGAAGGCTGCGACAAGATGGGAAAGATCCTGAGGTGCGATGCGTTGCGAGATGGCTCCCTTGAGGTGGAGTTCGCTAAAGAGGATGATGCCAGGAGAGCTTTGACGTTGACCACCTTTTCTTACTCTATCCGGGAGCAGGGTAGAAGGGCAAACGCCACCATAGCGATATCTGTGTCCCCACATAAAACAAAAAACTCTTCTAAGGGTGTGATCACCTGCTATGATTTGAAAGACACCACCGAGACTGAAATCGTCGAGGGCCTGTCGTCCTCCGGTGTGGTGGGGGCATTCAAGATCAAGGCAAGGCGAGGGAAGGAAATCACAGCAACGAACACTGTTATCCTCACTTTCAACAGTACTGACCTCCCAAGTGAAGTGACGGTGGGCTATGTACGGGTCAAGGTTCGACCCTACACCCCAAATCCCATGAGATGCTTTCGGTGCCAGCGTTTTGGGCATACAAGAACCTACTGCCATAACCGCCCAACTTGCGCGAAGTGTGCCTCCACAGAACACACCGATGATGACTGTGGTGCGACCACATATCGGTGCGTAAACTGCAAAGAGGGACAGAACACGCACACGTCCTTCGATAGGTCATGCCCGGCACTTGCAAGAGAGAAAGAGATCAACTCGATTAAAGCGACGAGAAATGTCTCTTTCAGAGAGGCTCGGGAAATATACAACGCGTCACACCCAAGCATATCCTACGCCCAGAAGGCGAAGGCTGCAGTAGCTCCCAGGACTTCGTTTGAGGAGATGAGCGCAGCTCAGTTTATCACGCTCCTGAAGTCTTTCGGCCTCTCAGTGGTTTCGGCTACTACCACACCGGGGCCGGCAGCGGTCTCTGTACCGCCGGCCGTCACGGTGTCGGATGCGTCCCCGTCCCCCCACACTTCAAATCATGGAGAAGCAGGGATACAAGCTGTCCCAGCCGCGGCGTCCACCGGCACTGCCGGGGCCGCCACCAATGCAGCAGAGGACGATGGCTGGACGAAAGTTCAGCACCGTCGTACGGATAGGCGGCGCTCTTCCCCGCCAACTCGCGCGGCGACTGACCCGGCGCGCTCTCCACCACGCACTGCGGTGATGGAGGCACTGCGCAGGGGAGAGGAGGAGAGGAAGGCGCGCGAGGCAAAGCGTGCGCGCCTGGTCGAGAAGGCTAGAGAGGCTAAGCGACCACCAGGTGCCGACTCGATCCCATCCCATTCGAATGGGAAAGCTACGGCTAACCCAGAGACCTTCCAGGTGGGGAGCCCATCCCCTATGGGTCCCCCTCCACCCCCGCCGCCGCAACCGCGGCGGTTACCGCCGCCGCCGCTCGCAACACCGGAGAATCGGCCGCCGCCAGCTACTCCCCCGGCGGCGCCAAGTCGCCCTAAGCCTCCCTCCGCTCCTGGCCGGCCAACCAAGCGTGGGCTTCCGTGGACGGGCTCGCCCACGGAGGGAGGAAGCCCTCGTACGAAACAGAAATCTGACGCGAGCTCGGTCCCCGTTAGATCGAGCTCCGCCGACGGCAGACTGCACCAAGGTGGTAGCGTGCGTGCCCAGATCCACTTCGGGGACACAGCACGTGGTGCAGCTGATTACTTCTGAGTAATTCTAGTCAGTTTGTCGTTTTACACTCTTTTAGCATCTCAGTGCTTTTGCGCGGTTTTACTAGGTGCCCATGCTGTGACGCCTTCTACGAATTTATAACTGATTCAGCGCCGAGGGAACCAGTTCTCTTTTTGTGCCCCTGCCTCCTTTTTAAACGCGCTTTAGCGAGATTTTAATCCATTCCCATGCATTTCATCCTGCAGTGGAACTGTAGAGGACTCAAGTCCAACTACCAGGACCTGCAGTCGGTTATACGCTGGCGCAATCCAGTCCTTATTTGTCTCCAGGAGACTAAGTTGGCGCCAGTCGCCACGTGCTCGATTAAGGGCTATGCCGTTCATCGCAAAGACGTGCATTCTGATACAATAGCCCACGGCGGCGTCTTACTAGCGGTGCACCACAGCCTACCCGCTCGACATCTCGCGGTGCGGTCGGGCTTGCAGGCGGTGGCGGTACGAGTGCGCCTGAACCAAGAACTGACAATCTGCTCCCTCTACCTGCCACCCGGCACAGCTCTGCCGGTGGCAGAATTGCGCCAGCTGCTGCAGGAGCTCCCGCCACCAGTCCTGGTAGTGGGTGATTTTAATGCTCACAGTACTGCATGGGGATGCGACTATACTGGCACACGGGGCCGTCTTTTAGAACATTTTATCAACGACGAGTCACTCTGTATTTTAAACACAGGCGAGCGGACTCATTTTACGGTACCCTCCGGTCAAACCTCGGCACTAGATCTGAGCTTGGTAGGCCCTGAGCTGGCACATCTTTTTACCTGGTCTGTTCACGATGACCCACTGGGGAGTGACCACTTTCCAGTGTGACTCCAGCACCAGAATGCTCCAGATCTAGGTAGCCGACCACCAAGGTGGAACTTGGTCAAGGCGGACTGGGCCGAATTTCATACCTTGCTTGAGACATCGATCTTAACCAGAGTTGAAACATCTGCCATGTCAGCAGAGGATTTTACTTCCACGCTTTTAAACTCTGCTGAGAGATGCATCCCGAGGACATCGGGCCGGCCTAGGCGCACTCCTGTTCCATGGTGGACTGAGGATTGCGGGGAAGCTATCCGATCACGGAAGAGAGCTTTTAAAAAGTTTGACCGGAGGAGTACTACCGAAAATCTCGTCGCTTTTAGGAAAGCGAGGGCTTTTGCCCGTCGCACCGTTAAGGAGGCAAAGGCAGTTTCTTGGCTTTCTTACGTGGGCACTTTAAACCGTTTTACACCAACCACTCAAGTCTGGACCCGTATAAAACGTATTGCTGGACGGTACAGCTCTGTTCCTCTGCCTGTTATTCAGGTAGGCGGCCAGGATATTTCCCATCCGAAAGAGGTAGCAAATGGGATTGCTAGAGCACTTTACGAGCGCAGTAAAGGAGTGAACAAGGATCCACAGTTTGTGCGACTTAGGGCTCGGTGTGAAGCATCTGATGTCGTTTTTTCTACCTCGCAACAACCGTCATATAACGAACCTTTTTCTATGCTCGAACTGAAGTCAGCAATACACGGTCTAAAAAGTACTGCCGAGGGCCCAGACGGCGTTCATAACGAAATGTTACGCCACCTTCCCGTGTGTGCGTTACAGGCGCTACTCTTGATGTTTAACTCTCTATGGGCAAGAGGAGAGTTCCCGGAGGCATGGCGCGAGGCCATAGTAATTCCTATTTTAAAACCTGGCAAATCTGGATTAGACCCTCTGCACTATCGTCCCATCTCGCTCACATCTTCACTCTGTAAGCTGATGGAGAGAATGGTCAGCAAACGACTTGGTTGGTTTTTAGAACAACAAGGTATATTTGCTAACGCCCAGTGCGGTTTTAGACGCCATCGCAGCACCGTTGATCACATTTTAACACTCGATTCCGTTATTCGCGCCGCATTTGAGAAAAACCGTCACGTGGGAGTGGTCTTTTTCGACATTGAGGCAGCCTATGATACTGCCTGGCGGCATGGCATTCTCTTAAAGCTTTTTAAGCACGGTATTAGAGGCTCCATGGGCACCTTTTTAAAAAATTACTTATCCCAGAGACATTTTCGAGTCCGTGTTGGTAACCATGTATCTGACGATTTTCTTCAGATCAACAGAGTTCCTCAAGGCGGCGTTCTAAGCGTCCCGCTTTTTGGCATAATGGTGAACGACATCGGCGATGCGCTATCGCAGTCCATTGGACGGTCGCTTTTCGTCGATGATTTCGCAATATGGTCGTCTGCTTCCAGTACACGTTACATGGAAAGACAGCTTCAGCTGGCTATAGCTACCCTGGAGCGATGGAGTACAGCGAACGGTTTCCGATTTTCAACCGCAAAGACAGTTGCCGTACATTTCTGCCGCCGTCGTCGGCACTGTCCAGATATGGAGATCTTCCTCCATGGACAGCCGGTTCCAGTCCAGCCTGTAGCCAAGTTTCTAGGATTTTCGCTGGACAAAAAGTTATCATACAAGCAACATCTTAAACAACTCCGTGATAAATGTTTTAAGTCGCTGAACATTTTAAAATGTGTTGCACGCACATCGTACGGGGCCGACCGCAACACGCTTTTACTGCTCTATCGCTCCCTTGTACGCTCGAAGCTTGACTACGCATGTTTTGTGTATGACAGCGCCTGCCAGTCTAACAAAAAAGCCTTTGGACACAATCCACCACACTGCCGTGCGTATAGCTACTGGAGCTTTCAGAACAACTCCGATTGAGAGCCTGCTTGTAGAGGCTAATGAGCCTCCTTTGTCCCTGCGAAGGCAGCAACTAGGTATGCGCTATGCCATCAAGTTACGACAGTTCCCGACACACCCCACGTACAGCTCCGTCTTTTCAAGCGATACACTAGCTGCATTTCGTACTAGGCCGGAGAGACGCTCTGTTCCTTTCTGTTTGCGAATTGACTCGCTTCTAGCAGATAGTGATTTACGGCCACGCGAGGTCATGCGGGTTGACCATCTTTCAACGCCACCGTGGCAACTGGCATCACCTTTAGTTGACGTGTCCCTCTCCGAGCAAAACAAAGGAGAAATCCTTCCCGAGTTGTTCAAGTCGAGAGCTCTCGAGCATATTGCATCTTTTACTGACCACACGATCTCTTACACGGATGGCTCTAAGTTTGAGAGGGGCGATGGCTGTGCGTTTGTTTGTGGTAACGACACTCGAGTTTTTACGTTACCAACAAACGCCTCTGTTTTTACATCAGAACTGGTGGTGATTACTAAGGTCTTGTGTTTTATTGAAGTCAGCAGTAGGGCTTTACACCTCATTTTAACGGACTCTTTGAGCAGTCTTGTGGCGCTAAAAAAGTTTTATCCGTCCAATCCCCTTATACAGGACATCTTAATCCGTCTGACGGCTCTGGATGGCGCAGGTAAACGAGTTACGTTATGCTGGATACCTAGTCACGTCGGCATCAGGGGCAACGAGCTGGCGGATGCCGCTGCAAAGCGCGCTGCACAGAGGCCGTGCACGCGACGTTTTACTCTTCCCGCCAGAGATCTGTACCCGGCCATTGCTACATTTTTACATAGCAGCTGGCAGCGAACATGGGATCGAACGCACAGGAACAAACTAAAAGCTATTAAACCACGACTTTCGGTTTGGCAATCATCCTCACGCAAGACAAGGAGAGAAGAGGTTACACTTTGTAGACTGCGCAATGGGCATACTTACGCAACACATGGCTACTTGGTGTGTGGTAGAGATATGCCGTTGTGTCCTCGTTGTGGTTCTCCGCTGACGGTGAAACATGTCCTGCTAACTTGCCCACAGCTGGAAAACGAACGGCTGAGATTCTTTGGTCTGCGATCTTCCGGACTTACGCTTCGTAGCTTGCTCGGTGACAATTCCAGATTTATTGCAGCAGATAGTCTGTTTGCATTTATTGCTGCCGCTGGCCTCTCCGTTATATATTCAAATTGATAGCTAGTTGAAATCAGTCATGGGCGATGTGACCTTCGTTGTCGGAGCGCCCCTAAACCCCAATAAAAAAAAAAATCAGCCGGGCTCGACCGGAGGACGGTCCAGCTCGGCTGATGGCAGGTCGCGGCTGGGTCACGGCCGAATCCAGTTCGGGGACAGCTCCTTCCCGGGTGCGGCGGAATTTTTTTAGTCATTTGCACTATGTGCCTCTTTAAGCCCCAATCATCATCATTTCTAAGTTCTTTTGAACTTTTTACTGCCCTTTTGGGTGTTTTGCCGTCCTGTTGGACTCTCTACCAGGCGCGTTTGCCTCGGTGCCGGTGTCCTTTTACTTTCTGAGTGGTTTTACGTCATGTGAACTGGCTTTTAGTATGCGCCTTTGCCTGCTCCTTCTTTAAACGTGCTTTTGCGCACTTTTAATCCATTCCCATGCATTTTATTCTTCAGTGGAACTGTAGAGGTCTGAGATCCAATTTTCAAGACCTGCAGACAGTCATCCGCAGGCGGAATCCACTGGCCATCTGTCTCCAGGAGACGAAAATGGCACCCGATATGCAGTGCACGGTGAAGGGCTATGCTGTCTTCCGAAAAGACATACCAGTGACAACAGTTGCACATGGTGGAGTTCTGCTGGCGATTCACCATAGTGTGCCTGCGCGACAGCTCGCGCTGCGTTCCACGCTGCAGGCAGTGGCCGCTCGTATTAATCTCTACCGTCGAGAGGTAACCCTATGTTCGGTGTACCTCCCCCCTGGCATCGACCTTCCTCTGCAGGAACTTAGACGATTAGTCGCTGAGCTGCCGCCACCGATCTTACTGCTGGGCGATTTTAACGCCCATAATACTGCATGGGGTTGTAATGCCACGAACACTCGTGGCCGCCTTTTAGAGCATTTTATTAACGACGAGGTTCTGTGTATTTTAAACACGGGAACACGGACCCATTTTACAGTGCCCTCCGGTCAGACCTCTGCATTGGACTTGAGCTTGGTGAGCCCCCAGCTAGCTCATCTTCTTACCTGGTCCATGCACGATGACCCACTGGGAAGTGACCACCTCCCGGTTTGGCTCCAGCACCAGGCTGGCCCAGTTTTAGGCAGCCGACCACAGGGGTGGAACGTACACAAGGCAGACTGGGCAGAATTCCAAGTGTCAATGGAGACACTGATTTTAACCAGAGCCGATAACTCTCCCATGTCAGCAGAGGATTTTACCTCCTTGCTTTTAAACTCCGCCGACGGGTGTATTCCAAGGACATCAGGTCAGCCCCGTCGCGCTCCAGTTCCTTGGTGGACTAAGGAATGCGGAGAAGCAATCCGGGCTCGAAAGAGAGCTTTTAGGAGTTTTGACCGAAGGAGCACTACAGATAATCTTATCGCTTTTAAGAAAGCGAGGGCTTTTGCCCGGCGCACCATAAAGGAGGCAAAGGCGGTTTCATGGCGCACTTATGTAAATTCTTTAAACCGTTTTACTCCAACGTCCCAAGTGTGGACACGCATCAAGCGCATTGCTGGCCGGCACAGCCCTGTCCCGCTGCCGATCCTTAGAGTGAACGGCTCGGATATCATTCATCCAGTAGAGGTCGCCGACGTGATAGGCCGAGCACTCTCTGAGCGATGTCGGGGCGGGCACACGGAACGGCAGTCCGCACAACGGTGGGCCCGACAAGAACCAGGTGCTGTGGACTTCTCCACTACCCAGCACAGTGTTTACAACGAGCCTTTTACCTTGGCCGAACTGACCTCCGCCATACATTCACTGCGAAGTGTGGCGGAGGGTCCTGACTCCATCCACAACGACATGCTTCGGCATCTCCCTGCAGCTGCCCATGAGGCGCTGCTAGCGACGTTCAACTTGCTGTGGGAGACGGGCGCTTTCCCTGTTGCTTGGCGAGAAGCCACCGTAATACCCATTTTAAAACCTGGTAAGTCGGGTCTTGACCCTCTCCACTATCGGCCCATCTCACTTACTTCATCCCTGTGTAAGCTGATGGAAAAGATGGTGAACGCACGTCTTAGTTGGTTTTTAGAACATAACAGCGTTTTTACAAACGCTCAGTGTGGGTTTAGGAAAAATCGTAGCGCGGTTGACCACATTTTAACCTTAGACACGGAAGCGCGTGCCTGTTTTAACGAAAAGAAGCACCTTGGAGCAATATTTTTTTATATTGAGGCAGCCTATGACACTGTATTGGGTCATGTCCTTCTTAGAAAACTATAATTATGGCATTCGAGGTCGTATGGGCCGCTTTATACAACACTTTGTATCTCGCCGCCACTTTCGAGTCCGTGTGGGAAATCATCTTTCCACCAGTTTTGCACAGGAGAACGGAGTTCCTCAGGGAGGGGTACTTAGTGTGGCGTTGTTTGCTGTCATGATTAATGACATAGGAGACAAGCTCCCGGTGGCGGTCGGGCGATCTTTTTTCGTAGATGACTTCGCGATATGGTACTCTGCTTCCAGCGCTCGTTTAGTGTCTCGACAGCTGCAGCTAGCTGTCACACGCCTGGAGAGGTGGAGTACGGAGAACAGCCTTCGCTTCTCAACAACAAAAACTGTAGCTGTGCACTTTTGTCGCCGCCGTTGCCCTGATCCCAACCTAGGGATTCGACTGTACAGTCAGCCGATTCCAACACAGCCGGTAGCGAGGTTTCTGGGCATATTTTTTGACAGAAAGCTGACTTATAAGGAACATTTTAAAGTGCTTCGGGAGAGATGTTTTAAAGCCCTGAACATTTTAAGATGCGTCTCGCGGACTTCATATGGTGCAGATCGTAGTACGCCTTTACTGCTTTATCGGTCCATAATTCGCTCCAAACTGGACTATGCGTGTTTTATATACGACAGTGCAAGCGAGACAAATAAGCGAGCACTGGATACAATACACCATACATCACTGCGTGTCGTTACAGGCGCTTTTCGCACCTCGCCAGCAACCAGCCTCCTGGCGGAGACGCACGAAGCCCCTCTCTCTCTCCGCAGGCAGATGCTCGGCATGAGATATGCATTGAAGCTCCGCCAGTTTCCCATGCATCCTACGTACCCCTATGTTTTCTCTAGAGGCATTCTCTCGTTTTTCGAAGGCACGCCACAGCGATCGGTACCCTTCTGCTCA
Organism: Chirona hameri; assembly: GCA_036785665.1. NCBI lineage: Eukaryota > Metazoa > Arthropoda > Thecostraca > Balanomorpha > Balanidae > Chirona > Chirona hameri. The sequence goes on along the minus strand of JAXIVJ010008054.1, from coordinate 7,495 downwards.
CGGATGCAGGATCTGTTTGCGAGAAGCAGCTTGTCCTTGCGTGACGTGATACGTGTAGATATCCCGCCCTGTTACGTGTAGATATCGGCCACTGTTACGCTACTCACAGTTACCACCTGACCAGCTCGGAGCCGCCGGTATGCGGCTACTGCAGCGCTCCACTGAGCGTGAAACACGTGTTATCTCCCAACGATATCTGCCAACAGTTGAGACTTATAAAATCACGTTTTTTCCCGAATGCATCGCTCGACGACGTGCTAGGGGACAGTGCAGAAGTCAGCATCAAACAAGTTCTCTCTTACCTACAGAAGATCCGTTTTAACATTGTGTACAACCCCCACGTCTGACTGCGCTGAAGTAGCGTAGACTGGATGGGCGCTTGATAGCCTCAACGCGCTGAAGCGCCCCCCAAAAACCCCAATCACACACACACACACACACACACACACGATATCCCGCCCTCGCCGCCATGGACGTGTATCCGTCCTCAAATCGACGTATCACTGTCCGAACTTAAAAAGGCAGATGTCCACCCGTCTGAGTCCAGGTCTCGGGCCATGGAGCACTTGGCTTGTTGCGAAGGTCGCACTTTTACATACACGGACGGATCCAAGACATCCGAAGGTGTAGGCTGCGCATTTGTTTGCGGCCACGATACTCGCTCTTTCTCGCTTCCATTTCATTCTTCAGTCTACACGTCAGAACTAGTCGCAATAACCAAAGCTTTATGCTTTATTGAAGTGAGCGATGAGGCTCATTTTAACAGACTCCTTAAGTAGCCTTCTGGCCTTTAGATCGCTCCATCCAAGCAGTCCCCTTATACAGGACATTTTATCACGACTTACGTCCTTAGACCGGGCAGGGAAATCGGTGAAGTTCTGTTGGGTACCCAGTCACGTGGGCATTGCAGGGAACGAGCTTGCTGACGCTGCGGCGAAACGAGCAGCATCGGCACCCTGCACGAGGCGCCTCCTGCTTCCAGCACAAGATTTTTACCCAGCTGCTGGTGCTTTTTTACAAGACCAGTGGCAGCGTACGTGGGACACACAAGCGAGCAACAAGCTCAGACCGGTCAAACCGGTGCTTAGACAGTGGCCATCAAGTTCACGGAGAAACAGGCGCGAGGAGGTTAATCTTTGCAGACTGCGGATTGGCCACACGTACGCTACACACGGGTACTTGCTTTGTGGCAGTGACAGGCCCATGTGTCCTAGATGCAACGAGCCTCTCACTGTGGCGCATGTCTTGCTCGCCTGCCCACGGTATGCTAGAAAGCGTTCAAGGTATCTCGGCCAGGTCATGCCAACCGTGACGCTGTGTCATCTTCTTGATGATGATTCCCAATGGATCCAGTCCGGCGGTCTCTTTTCCTTCGTCCGTAGCATTGACTTCCCTGTGATATTTTCGCATCAGTAAGTAGTTAACGTTATGGGCGCAAATTGACCATGCAGTCGTCGCGCCCTTAAGCCCCAACAAACAAACAAACGTGCTCTGCTGCGTTTTTTTAGCAGTATCCGCTTCGTTCTTAATGCAGGCCGATCGAGCGTGGACACTGTGCGATGCAGAGGTCTGGTCCATCAGAGCCGAGCTCCCGTACACTAAGCGAAGCTGCAAGGGAACGAAGCTCCGCCATCATTATTTCCAGCTGGCTACCGTCAACCTGGTGCTCCAGCAACTTTGCGTCGAGATTCCTCCGCAGCTCTTGGATCCTTGAGCTTGCTGCTTTCAGTCGTGTCACCAGATGGTTAGGCATGCGTTGGTGTTTGACCTGGTTATAATTCAGGATTAGATCGGTAAGGGCATCAACGCGATGGCCAGCCGTCATGTACTTTGTGGTGTTGGCAGCGCGGCTCAGGCATGCGTTGGCTTGATCGGTTGTCTCCATAACGGACCATCCCGACCCGTTTTGCCACAGCCCTCCAAACGTTATCTGTGAAACAAAAATTGGGAAATTATTTGAAGTAACGCGATTGCCTAACATAATATAAAACGAACATTCGTTAAGCTTGAGCAAAATATTAGAATGGCAAAGTGTACTCCGCTTACAATGCAGATGGCAAATTTAACTACGCTTACAATTCAGCAGAGGTGCAAAAACCTATCAGACTGTCACATACTCGTGCTTACGCTTAACTTCTGTCACACGGGTCCACAGCGGATGTCCTCCATGTTGTCGCCTATGGCGCCGTTTGCCGTACCTTTCTGTGCTCCACCTTTGTCCCAGCCCCTCTCGCGAAACTGCAGCCGTTCCTTGAGCGCCGAGCAGAACCGGGCGACCTTGGCGACCTGTCGGGAGAAGTGGATGTGTCACATTTATTAAGGCGTGCAGGGGAAGAAAATGAATACAGCGTAGCTTGCATGATTCACTACATACGTGCCACCCCACTCACCACCTGAAAAGTGGGGGTGGGGGTGGGGGTGGGGGGTTCGGGTAGAATTGGCCCCGGAAGTTGTTTTTCGCGTCCTGTGCATTAAAAGACGGAGCAAGGATCACCAAACTTGGCGACTTTTCCTATCAATTCCTCGCGCATCGAATGGTGTAAGTCGCATTTTGGGGCTCCAGGACAGGTTTTTGGAGGATATATTTGGGTTTCTTTACCTAAAATCATGACATGGCTAATCACTCGTGTAGTTTATTTGAAAAGCAAAATGCAAGCAAAACAAGGCACAATTAGAGTATTGAATGAGCTTTCAAATGGTGGTATCGGATAACAATTTTGACATTTTGTGAAATGCTATTTTTTACTTGATTTCGTATACAGCTTTTTAAATGAAATATATGCGAGAGACTACATAACATTCAAGCCACATGAGAAATTTTAAGTCGATATCATAATACTTGGTGACCCGAGGTCAGGTCAACTGCGTCACCGCCCCCATTATAAGTCAGACGGGGAAAATTCAAATCCTTCTTATACTATTAGATCAACCTAAATCTTTCAGGATCATGTCAATTTAGGGCATTATTGATGAGGAAGGTGACATTTTGATCAGTAGCTCCATGTGAGGTCACCCGAGGTCATTCAAGGTCATCAAAACTTATTTATCAATACTCTCGAGAGGATGAAGATAGGTGAAACCGGTACCTATGTGCTTGTCTCGTCATAGCGATTAAAGCGTCGTCTCAAATGTAATACGACCTATGTTGGTCACATTGACTTTGACCTTGACCTTGCCCTGAGGTCAAATTTAGAAATTGAGCTAATCATATGAAACGTAATATGATTCGAAGCGTCTTGACGAGAGAAACACCACGATGGTGTCAAAATGATTGTCCTAACTTCATTAGGTAAAAAGTTACTCAATAAAATACTTCGGCCAAAAATACCCTTTTAGAACTTTGGTGAACTCTGTAGCCTCAGGTATTTATTTGTGCTCAATTCTGAGGGTGCCTTAGCATAAGATCTTTTCAAGTGCTTTCGAACGTGTTTTCCGGTTCCTTCCTACCTATCATATAGTTTCCGAGATAATGACGGATGTATGAAGTGATGTCCTAATATGGGAAATTTCGACATAGTTGACCTGATTTGACCTTGACGTTATTGACCTAGTCACACAAATACGAAATGGAGTTCCTCATGGGCCCTTCCGAGTCCCGACCAACCAAATTTCGTGATTCTAGTTCTTATAGGAACCGAGATCGGGGGGGGGGCGAATGTGCCCCCACCGATTCGTATAATTTTTACCCAGACAGTAATAGGGTTAACGTATCATACCAGGTGTGTGTGTGTGTGTGTGTGTGTGTGTGTGTGTGTGTGTGTGTGTGTGTGTGTGTGTGTGTGTGTGTGTGTGTGTGTGTGTGTGTGTGTGTGTGTGTGTGTGTGTGTGTGTGTGTGTGTGTGTGTGTGTGTGTGTGTGTGTGTGTGTGTGTGTGTGTGTGTGTGTGTGTGTGTGTGTGTGTGTGTGTGTGTGTGTGTGTGTGTGTGTGTGTGTGTGTGTGTGTGTGTGTGTGTGTGTGTGTGTGTGTGTGTGTGTGTGTGTGTGTGTGTGTGTGTGTGTGTGTGTGTGTGTGTGTGTGTGTGTGTGTGTGTGTGTGTGTGTGTGTGTGTGTGTGTGTGTGTGTGTGTGTGTGTGTGTGTGTGTGTGTGTGTGTGTGTGTGTGTGTGTGTGTGTGTGTGTGTGTGTGTGTGTGTGTGTGTGTGTGTGTGTGTGTGTGTGTGTGTGTGTGTGTGTGTGTGTGTGTGTGTGTGTGTGTGTGTGTGTGTGTGTGTGTGTGTGTGTGTGTGTGTGTGTGTGTGTGTGTGTGTGTGTGTGTGTGTGTGTGTGTGTGTGTGTGTGTGTGTGTGTGTGTGTGTGTGTGTGTGTGTGTGTGTGTGTGTGTGTGTGTGTGTGTGTGTGTGTGTGTGTGTGTGTGTGTGTGTGTGTGTGTGTGTGTGTGTGTGTGTGTGTGTGTGTGTGTGTGTGTGTGTGTGTGTGTGTGTGTGTGTGTGTGTGTGTGTGTGTGTGTGTGTGTGTGTGTGTGTGTGTGTGTGTGTGTGTGTGTGTGTGTGTGTGTGTGTGTGTGTGTGTGTGTGTGTGTGTGTGTGTGTGTGTGTGTGTGTGTGTGTGTGTGTGTGTGTGTGTGTGTGTGTGTGTGTGTGTGTGTGTGTGTGTGTGTGTGTGTGTGTGTGTGTGTGTGTGTGTGTGTGTGTGTGTGTGTGTGTGTGTGTGTGTGTGTGTGTGTGTGTGTGTGTGTGTGTGTGTGTGTGTGTGTGTGTGTGTGTGTGTGTGTGTGTGTGTGTGTGTGTGTGTGTGTGTGTGGGTGTGGGTGTGGGTGTGGGTGTGGGTGTGGGTGTGGGTGTGGGTGTGGGTGTGGGTGTGGGTGTGGGTGTGGGTGTGGGTGTGGGTGTGGGTGTGGGTGTGGGTGTGGGTGTGGGTGTGGGTGTGGGTGTGGGTGTGGGTGTGGGTGTGGGTGTGGGTGTGGGTGTGGGTGTGGGTGTGGGTGTGGGTGTGGGTGTGGGTGTGGGTGTGGGTGTGGGTGTGGGTGTGGGTGTGGGTGTGGGTGTGGGTGTGGGTGTGGGTGTGGGTGTGGGTGTGGGTGTGGGTGTGGGTGTGGGTGTGGGTGTGGGTGTGGGTGTGGGTGTGGGTGTGGGTGTGGGTGTGGGTGTGGGTGTGGGTGTGGGTGTGGGTGTGGGTGTGGGTGTGGGTGTGGGTGTGGGTGTGGGTGTGGGTGTGGGTGTGGGTGTGGGTGTGGGTGTGGGTGTGGGTGTGGGTGTGGGTGTGGGTGTGGGTGTGGGTGTGGGTGTGGGTGTGGGTGTGGGTGTGGGTGTGGGTGTGGGTGTGGGTGTGGGTGTGGGTGTGGGTGTGGGTGTGGGTGTGGGTGTGGGTGTGGGTGTGGGTGTGGGTGTGGGTGTGGGTGTGGGTGTGGGTGTGGGTGTGGGTGTGGGTGTGGGTGTGGGTGTGGGTGTGGGTGTGGGTGTGGGTGTGGGTGTGGGTGTGGGGTGTGGGTGTGGGTGTGGGTGTGGGTGTGGGTGTGGGTGTGGGTGTGGGTGTGGGTGTGGGTGTGGGTGTGGGTGTGGGTGTGGGTGTGGGTGTGGGTGTGGGTGTGGGTGTGGGTGTGGGTGTGGGTGTGGGTGTGGGTGTGGGTGTGGGTGTGGGTGTGGGTGTGGGTGTGGGTGTGGGTGTGGGTGTGGGTGTGGGTGTGGGTGTGGGTGTGGGTGTGGGTGTGGGTGTGGGTGTGGGTGTGGGTGTGGGTGTGGGTGTGGGTGTGGGTGTGGGTGTGGGTGTGGGTGTGGGTGTGGGTGTGGGTGTGGGTGTGGGTGTGGGTGTGGGTGTGGGTGTGGGTGTGGGTGTGGGTGTGGGTGTGGGTGTGGGTGTGGGTGTGGGTGTGGGTGTGGGTGTGGGTGTGGGTGTGGGTGTGGGTGTGGGTGTGGGTGTGGGTGTGGGTGTGGGTGTGGGTGTGGGTGTGGGTGTGGGTGTGGGTGTGGGTGTGGGTGTGGGTGTGGGTGTGGGTGTGGGTGTGGGTGTGGGTGTGGGTGTGGGTGTGGGTGTGGGTGTGGGTGTGGGTGTGGGTGTGGGTGTGGGTGTGGGTGTGGGTGTGGGTGTGGGTGTGGGTGTGGGTGTGGGTGTGGGTGTGGGTGTGGGTGTGGGTGTGGGTGTGGGTGTGGGTGTGGGTGTGGGTGTGGGTGTGGGTGTGGGTGTGGGTGTGGGTGTGGGTGTGGGTGTGGGTGTGGGTGTGGGTGTGGGTGTGGGTGTGGGTGTGGGTGTGGGTGTGGGTGTGGGTGTGGGTGTGGGTGTGGGTGTGGGTGTGGGTGTGGGTGTGGGTGTGGGTGTGGGTGTGGGTGTGGGTGTGGGTGTGGGTGTGGGTGTGGGTGTGGGTGTGGGTGTGGGTGTGGGTGTGGGTGTGGGTGTGGGTGTGGGTGTGGGTGTGGGTGTGGGTGTGGGTGTGGGTGTGGGTGTGGGTGTGGGTGTGGGTGTGGGTGTGGGTGTGGGTGTGGGTGTGGGTGTGGGTGTGGGTGTGGGTGTGGGTGTGGGTGTGGGTGTGGGTGTGGGTGTGGGTGTGGGTGTGGGTGTGGGTGTGGGTGTGGGTGTGGGTGTGGGTGTGGGTGTGGGTGTGGGTGTGGGTGTGGGTGTGGGTGTGGGTGTGGGTGTGGGTGTGGGTGTGGGTGTGGGTGTGGTGTGGGTGTGGGTGTGGGTGTGGGTGTGGGTGTGGGTGTGGGTGTGGGTGTGGGTGTGGGTGTGGGTGTGGGTGTGGGTGTGGGTGTGGGTGTGGGTGTGGGTGTGGGTGTGGGTGTGGGTGTGGGTGTGGGTGTGGGTGTGGGTGTGGGTGTGGGTGTGGGTGTGGGTGTGGGTGTGGGTGTGGGTGTGGGTGTGGGTGTGGGTGTGGGTGTGGGTGTGGGTGTGGGTGTGGGTGTGGGTGTGGGTGTGGGTGTGGGTGTGGGTGTGGGTGTGGGTGTGGGTGTGGGTGTGGGTGTGGGTGTGGGTGTGGGTGTGGGTGTGGGTGTGGGTGTGGGTGTGGGTGTGGGTGTGGGTGTGGGTGTGGGTGTGGGTGTGGGTGTGGGTGTGGGTGTGGGTGTGGGTGTGGGTGTGGGTGTGGGTGTGGGTGTGGGTGTGGGTGTGGGTGTGGGTGTGGGTGTGGGTGTGGGTGTGGGTGTGGGTGTGGGTGTGGGTGTGGGTGTGGGTGTGGGTGTGGGTGTGGGTGTGGGTGTGGGTGTGGGTGTGGGTGTGGGTGTGGGTGTGGGTGTGGGTGTGGGTGTGGGTGTGGGTGTGGGTGTGGGTGTGGGTGTGGGTGTGGGTGTGGGTGTGGGTGTGGGTGTGGGTGTGGGTGTGGGTGTGGGTGTGGGTGTGGGTGTGGGTGTGGGTGTGGGTGTGGGTGTGGGTGTGGGTGTGGGTGTGGGTGTGGGTGTGGGTGTGGGTGTGGGTGTGGGTGTGGGTGTGGGTGTGGGTGTGGGTGTGGGTGTGGGTGTGGGTGTGGGTGTGGGTGTGGGTGTGGGTGTGGGTGTGGGTGTGGGTGTGGGTGTGGGTGTGGTGGGTGGGTGTGGGTGGGTGGGTGGGTGTGGGTGGGTGGGTGTGTGGG
>JAXIVJ010008053.1:0-57429 GCA_036785665.1 Chirona hameri | reverse complement strand
ATCTCCTTAAATAGTTGAGCTAGTGGACAGAGCTGGGGTTTTCAACATACGATGCACCGTTTCTCCGTGAATGGCCGAGGGCCCGCTCCGTAAGCCGCAGCCGGCGGTAAGCCGGCGGCGCGCAGTGCTCGCGTGTTGCGAGGGGCGATTCTGCGTGTGAGGCGCGGGCGGGAGTGCGCCTTAGTGCCGACACCGGGAGCGCTTGGCTTTGATGCAGTCATGCAACCAACCAAACCATCTAATGGCTTTGCATTCTATGAGACCTTGTCGTGCAAAGCATGACGAATCGGTAGGCATGCCATTGGTCTGCATTTCCGCCATACCATACGCGATAGCCCTGGCCAAACGAAAGGGGCGCGAATTCGGACAAAATGTCGATTAAAAAAAAGCCCTGGACAGATTTTTGACAAATTTACATCGCTGAATTCCGCGTGAGCTCAGCTTTCCAATGGTGCATCTCCCGTAGTTTGAGCCCTCCGAACCCTTCCAACGAACCGTGAGTAGAGCCGGGGTGAGACCCCTCAGGGCCGCGACACGGGCAGTTCCCGCAGCGGTTATCGTGATTCGGCGTCATCCTGGTGCAGGCAGTCCGGCAGTCATCGTGCTACATACTTCCGAATTGCAAGTGAGTCCGCGGCGAACACAGTAGTCAGCTTCAACAGGCCACTCTCCCTTCCTTTGCCCCTTTCTGACTCTCACTTTTGGTGATCCCGAGTGAAAGTATCCCTCGTCCGTGAGCCGAATTAGTGTGATGTCTTTCTCAGAGGGTGCCACCCAGGGGGTAGGGTCCAACTTGGGTAACCCAGACAGTGAACGATAATTGAGGGATCCGCTGGCATTTGATGATCCGAGCCGCCGGGCAGACGGTGGGGCGGCCACCGCCGAAATGGCGGCAGGCAGACCTCCGTCAGCCGGGCACGGGATCCCGTGCCGGTTCAGCGTACAGGATCCCGGGCCAGCCGGTAATGACAAGGGTCTCGGGAGTGAGTTATTGAGAGATCCGCCGGTGTTTAGAGATCCAAGCCGCCGGACTAGACGGCGGGGCGACCACCGCCGAGATGGTGGTGAGCAGCCCTCCGTCACGGCGACCAGGCCGGCAGGCAGTGACAATGGTCTGGTGCGTGCGTTGTTTTGTAGCGAATTCATTAGCCTCGGAGGTGGTCGGACGACAGTTTGGTGTGCCCGTGTGTTATAGCTTGCTCCGATAAAGACCCGACCCGAGTAAATCTCTGTGAAGGGTGCCTTTGAGGGAGGAACCTTGGCGGCTTGCTCAGCGTGCAGCGACCCTGTCTCGACTTTGAGAAGTTGCAGCAGGAGGGGACTCGAATGGTCACCACCTGGCGGCCATCGGCGGAACTATCCCTGTTCTGCTGGTGAGCCAGCGGCCAGCGCACCTGACGGCGCCCCGCCAGCGCTGACATCTAGTGGGGATGAACAAAACCTCTACTGTACCTAACTCCCACGGCGTGGCGCGCACGGCGGGGTGGTGAGCGGCTGACGGGCGGCGAAATTGGCGCCGGAATTGGTCAGTGACGAGTGGTCTTACGTGGATCGGTGATGGCGCGTGACTGGAGAGAAAGGTTCCAGCGCGGCTATATGCTCGCTTTTGCCAAGTATAGGGACGTCTGTCACGTTCGACGGGCGCTAGTTTTGTACCTTACTGAGCCGCGAGAGAGCGAGTGAGAGTGAGAGCCGCACCGGCGGCGGCCAGCACAGTGGTGTCAACTTCTGTCTCTGTCGGTCGGTCGGCCGTGGACACCGCACGCCGTTCATTCTTGTGTTTGTATCTGCTGTTGTAGTTGACTCGTGTGTTGTCCTGGCGCCGCACGGCACGGCGAGGCCCGGCCCCGGTCCAGAGCACCACTCTTAGTTGCTTGCTAGCCGAGGGACGGACGGTCCCTCGGGACGTGCGGTCGTTACACGGTTAAACGTGTTGATGTAGCCCCCGCCCTTTCCCCACCCAGGCTAACCCGAGACCGGCCCTCAGCAGATTCTGCGGGGTCGGTCGGCCGGCCGGGCGTGCGGGGCGCCGGCCACAGCTGGTCGACGGCTTGCACGCCCGGCCGGTGGCGAGGGGGCGCCGCCCCGCAAGGCTATGCCGCGTATTAACGCGAGGCGGCGCGGGCGGGGGCTATGATATGAGCTGCAATATGTGGGCCACCTCTTAAATGTCTCTGTGTGTGTTTTTAAATAGTGTGTTGAATAAATATGTGTAACTAAGCAGAATGGGGAGCGGCGGGGGATATTCCCGCGCCTGAAACGGTGGACCCGGGCTGATGACACATTGCTCAGGCTGACAGAACACAACGCCATTTTTCTACACAGCGAGTAACCACCAATCGCCAGGGACGCATAAATATTGTAACGTAGCCCTGCCATCATAAATGTGTTTAAGTGTTGGAATTACAAATTTACGCGCGACTTGCGTGAATGTACTAAACTCGGTCGCATTGTCATCTTGATAATCAACTCGAGAAATTGCGCTAAAACCGTCTATAATGCCACGTTCACACGTTCACGCCATGTCGTTTTATTAACTCACTAAATTACCTTCAGTATGAGAAATACGAGTAATGTGTTATTTGTGCGAAATTGAAAGCCTCAACGAAATTCACATTACTGATTAACTGCGTCACCACATGTATCTCGGCGGAATTATTTCGATGGCGTTGTTGGCCTACCGATTCCCCTCGGTCAGTCCATTTCAGGTCGGCAGAAACTCCCAACACCGCAATCAGAACAGAACAGTTTATTGAATTTTACACATTTTGTTACATTTTACAATTGGTATTCAGTCGCGAAACGCGCTACCACCACGCCGGCAGGCACCTACCACCACCTCCGAGGAGTCGCCGGCTCCGGGGACTCTTCGGAGGTTTGCTGGGCGGCTCTTAACCCGCGAGTTACTGGGGTATATTTCATAACTCGACTTACTGGGAGGGGGGGGCTAATTCACCCCCCCCCCCCCTCGGATCTCCGGAACTACTAGACCGATTGTAAAAATTCAAACGGCATTCGATAGCCCTGGAAAGTTTATCGAAGGAAACATAATATTATTGAGCTCAGGGTCACCTATGACGTCACAGGTCAGGTCAAGTACAAAATGTTTGACCGTGTCAAAAGGTCTCGATGGATGGAATTGTCGCGCAAAATTGCGATATTAAACGCATAAGCAGTCGATAAATCGGTATTATTCGTGTGTCTGACACTTCTAAGTACCATTCTAAGCTGTTAATTACCTTGGGTCAGGTCAAGGTCATCCGTGGTCACGAGATCAAACTGCAGATTACGGTCATTAGGCGTTGTAACACATGTTTATGGGTTTGCTTTTCATCTAGAACGCGAAAAATGACCTTAAAACATTGTTTGTTCCATATAAATAGAAGTAAAAAGCAAAAACGGAAATGCGTTTTTTATGCATAGTAATGCTGTGGAGGTGGTCGATTTTTGTCATTTAAAAGTCATAAGTCAAGTCATTTTTGAAGATATCGACTTCAAATTTGGTACACATATTCACCGAACACGTTGCAATAACATATAATCCGGTTTTCGAATAATTTTTCTTTTCTTTTCAAAATTTTGTTTTAAAATGTATTTGTATTTCTCAAAATTCTGAATTAAAAAACTCAATAATCAGAGACAGCAGTTTGATAGACCGGTCTATTTTCAGTAATTTTATTTAAGACAATTTAATTTATCTCAAACATTGTATCTTTGACAACGTTTTCCGCAAATCATTATTTTGCAACAAAAACCGAAGAACATGACGTCACTCAGACGTCATTTCCGGTTGATCTATTATAACCTCAACTTTTTACTTTAGCCAACATGTGTAGAATTAATGTGAGAGAAGGCACTGCAAGATTGGTGACGATATCGGTGTTGGTTTAGGAGTTATTGCAAAATAACGGGAGGGGCAACAAATAGCCCCCCCCCCCCCCCCAGTAAGTCGCGGGCTAACTCAAATACCTCGATCGTGACCCTTAACGTGGCTGTGACCTGACATGTGACCTTATTTTCCTAATTTCGTGTATGCTTTAGATGCATCTCATTGAGAGCTTTCGATCGCCGCCTTGCGCCTCTTGCTGCGGTTATTGGATCGGAAGATCACGAGGGGGCGTGTTCGGCTGAATACACCATTGGGGCGCGGGATAATTAGGAAAAAAACTCTCCCCCGGGTAACGACTGTTTTGCGCTGAGGACCCGACGCCCATCCCCCCCCCCCCCCCCCCCACCCCGTATTTTTTTTGTATCGCGCTGACGTTATTCCCCCCCCCCCCCCCTCCCCCGCTCAACGACTCTTCGCGCTGACGACCCGACGCTACCCCCCCCCCCCCCCCCTCCCCTCCCCGGTCAACAACTTTTGCTTTTGACTGCGACTGTGACTGCGTCCCCCCTGAAAAATATTATTTTTTGGGGGAACAATTTCCCAAAATCAAACTTTTCAAACCTATTAAAAAACCGGAAGATATATTGGAGAACCAAGTATGGACGATGCCTCCAAAAAGAATAAAAGCAATATCGTTATTTTTGACTGACTTATGTCTCCCGAAGTGATTGCTATTTCCAAACACGCCCACCAGCTGTATACACTTGGGAAATATGCGACCCGGGTGCCCGTAGCTGTACCAGGAGAACGGATCGCCCTGGGTCCGGTGACTGCCGTCCGGCTCGCTGTGCGGGGTAGTCGTTTGAGGACGGCTGTCCGAGACGGATGCTGCGGTGAAGTTGTTCATGTACTTGAAGTAATGGATGAAGTAGTTATCCGAAAACTCTAGCTCATGACTTGAAAATGCATAACCAACGGATCCAGGGTCTTCTTTGCCTAGAGGGGGATAATTTATTCATGCCTAGAGAATATAAAGTACCGTGTAAGCGCGGTTTCTATATACACCACAAATTGCGCATACGCATGTCAAACATAGGGAGTAGCCAAATAATATTGTAACACTCAACTTCACTGATGAAATAAAATACCTCGCTATTTGGCACATGTTACGTTAACCACCATACTACACCATACTACTTTTTAAGTTCAATTTATAAAAAAGAAAGATAAAGTTAAATTTTAAAAAGCTGAAGTTCGATGTAAAAAAGCTGAAGTTCGAATTAAACAAATTAAAACTTCAATTTAAAAAAGCTGAAGTTCTATTTAAGAAAGATTAAGTTCGATTAAAAAGGATGAAGTTCGATTAAAAAAAGCTAAACTTCAGTTTTAAAAGTTGAAGTTTGGTTTAAAACGGCTATACATAGTTGAATTTATATATATATATATATATATATATATATATATATATATATATATATATATATATATATATATATATATATATATAAATCGAGTTTACATACTGGCGTTCGGGGCTGAATGTGCGCAATATAAACGGGCGAAAAAATATTGGTTCCCAATGCACAAACTACGTGCTACACCCCCATAACCAGGTCGGCCAGGGCCATGCACCCAGGGAAGTCTCGCTGCAAGTGCACATGGTTGCATGAGCGGAGGCACATAAGGGGAGTGATCTTTGGTATCGCATTGTCGATCTTAGCCTCCAGGTACTGACATCTTTTACCGGTATTAGTAGGTATGCATATATAATATGTTGCGTTCTGTTTCGATTATCTACGTTTGCCGATCAAATGCATCAAATTTGTCTCAAATTGCGTTGCAAATGTGACTTAAATCCATCCAATATGGTTCATCGTTGTCCACGCTTTTACCACGCACTACATTTCAAAAGATCTTCCTTTTTAAATTGAAGTTTATCTTTTTAAATCGAACTTCATCTTTTTTAAATCGAGCTTCAGCTTTTTTATTGAACTTTATCTTCTTGTTTTAATCGAACTTCAGTTTTTATTGATATCTTTGTATAATTGTACTTTATCTTTGTTAAGGGGAAATAATGACCTTTTCCCAACGAGGCCAAAATATGATGTAAATTCATCGCATTTTGCATATAAAAATTCCTCCCGCGATATTTCAAGTTAATCTTGATCAGCGTTCCACACTTTTAACGACCGGTTCTTGCTCAGTACTTTTCAGTTTCCATCAAACTCCGGGCTTTTCCCATATTGCTTTTTTACGGAATGGTGTGGAAAATATATTTTACGTTATGCTTGTTGTGATTATATATCCCGCCCATCCTTTACAATTAACAACCATTGACAAAAAAGGCAAATAAATCGGAAGCTCATCGGTGCACATCGACGGCGACCTATTTAGTGTCGGCGATTTGTTTCGAAGTGCACATTCAACAACGTTGAACAGATTGATACAAAAGCGCTTTCGCTTTCCAATAGCGGAGGGAAAATACCGATCATTAATTTTCCCAAACTTCCAACTTTGAATTAGGGAATAATTGTATTTAATTCTTAAATTTAGATCACGTCATTTTAATACCATAACGGTAGCGAAAGCAATTGTTGCTAAGAAAATAAAAAAGGTCATTATTTCTCTTTATATTGAACTTAAAAAGGTGTAGAGATGTACCAAGGGACCGATGATTTTGAGTATCCAAGTCCGCCAAAGGCCAAGGGTAGCAGATCCCAGAACAAAGAACACTCTTCGCGCTCGCTCGTCTTTCCGTGGTATATGGGAAAAATATAAATATGAGCGGCCCGGCCCGGCCTGACCCGACCCGTGACGACGCTTTTGAGCTCATTGAAAGGGCCCCTTCCCAAGCGTTGAAAGGTCCAAACAAAACGGATGAAAAGGCACGTTACACGGATGGAAAATGCAGTATGACAGGTATGGCATGGGCCAACTTTTAGGAGCTGGAGTTAGCAAACTGCCATATCAACTTTGGAACCAGGGACACCAATTTGGAATCAGCTGTACCAACTTGGAATATTTTTGTTAAGTTCAAGACCTGGAACTCTTAAACAAATTGCGCCGCGGAGCGGCGCTACAATTTTGAGTATTATGCCCTAGATATACATTCTCATCAATGCTTCACATTGCGTATGGTACGGACCTCTAAAAATGTTATTGTGCGTTTAAAAGTGCGGTAAAAAAAGGTGTTTAAGTGAACTATTTTGCCCAAATATATAGGAAAGTAGCAACATAACACATAATTGCGCCGAGAAACGCGCCGTTTTTTTTCTAACCGCATATAATTGAATTTGTAATTAAATTGCGCCGCGGAGCGGCGCATTTTTTACAGTTTTATTCCCTGGACAACTGCATTCTTACTGTTGAAAGGCCTAGGGTCCCTTCAGATCGTCTAGGGCCCCCTCCGACCTTTTCAACGCCCTTCTGACCAGTTCAGGGACTCATCTGGGATCCGCGAAAATACATTATGTGGAGTGAGTGATTATATATATATATATATATATATATATATATATATATATATATATATATATATATATATATATATATATATATATATACATATATATATATATATATATATATATATATATATATATATATATATATATATATATATATATATATATATATATATATATATATATATATATATATATATATATATATATATATATATATATATATATATATATATATATATATATATATATATATATATATATATATATATATATATATCTATATCTATATCTATATCTATATCTATATCTATATATATATATATATATATATATATATATATATATATATATATATATATATATATATATATATATATATATATATATATATATATATATATATATATATATATTAAATACAAAGAGGGCTTACTCTACAAGAAAAATTAAAATCGGAGCTTGCGGGTATATTGTAACACCATTCGTTAGCGATTAAGAGATATTCGGTAACATGTCATTGCTCATCTTAAACATGAGCAATGATCTGTTACCGAATGCCTCTTAATCGCTGACGAAGGGTGTTACAATATACCCGAAAGCTCCGATTGTAATATTTTTTATTGTGGAGTAACTGCTCTTTGTATAATAACCTTCATCTGGAATCTCTACGTGCTTGGGGCCACTCCGGTCTGACCAGACTCTTCTGATCTTCCAAGAAGCCCTGCTTGTGTGTCAAGAGGCCCATTCGGCCTGTTCAGCTAGGTCCTACCGACCTGGCCAGGGACGGAACTGGCTGCTTTGTCACCCTGCCGACATGCTCAGGGGCCCCTTCGACATGCCCAGGGACCCTTCCAGTCTGGCTAGGAACTCATCCGGCATGTTCAAGGGCCATTCCGACCGGCCCAGGGACCGTTTCGGTCTAGCCAGGGCCCCTCTGACTTGCCCAGTAGACATGGTCGTCAAAATTAATTTCCGATTTTGAAAATTGCGAGGGTGAATCGTCATGTAGTAAACAATTCTGAACCACTTTTCTATTTTTGGTTTTTCGATAAAATGAATTTATGACTACCTTAAATCCACTTTTTGAAAACATATTTGGTTCTCAGGACACTCGGCTGCCGTTCAACGGACCAGCAAGCGACGATGATGGGTAAATCGCGCACTGAATATGCAGACGCACGCTTAGGGCCCCTTAAGCCGACCTGGAGCCCCTTAGGCCGACTGAGGTGTCTCAAGCCAAATGAATGTCCTCTCAAGCCAAATGAATGTCCTCTCAAGCTGACCGAAGGCCCCCACGGGTCAACAGAGGGCCCCGTCAGGCCGACATAGGGCCCTCAGGCCGGCAAATGACTCCCAAATCCGACCGAGGCCCTTCAAGCTGACCAAAACCCCTCAAGTCGATCAAATGCGCCCTCAAGCCGACCGAGGGACCCTAAGGCCACCAGAGGGCCCCTCAGGCCGACAGAGGGCCCCCTCATGCTGACAGAGGGCCCTTCAGGCAGTTAGAGGGTCTCCTCAAGCCAATAGAGGGCCCCCCAGGCCGACCAAGGGTCCCCAGACCGACACAGTGCCCCCTCAGACCGACAGAGAGCCCCTGAGACCAACGGAGGGCCCCTGAGACTAGTGGCGGTCTCAAGGGGGCCATGCGGGTCATGCCCCTCAAAGGCCCATGAAGGGGGACAACATATATGTTCCCCCCCCCTAAAGTCTCTGGGAGCTCAGGTGGGTCCGAATGGCCCGCCTGGGCTTCAGGTCAGATTGGGCCCTCTGTAGGTCAGAGAGGGCCCTCTGAAAGCCATAAGAGGCCCACTGGAAGCCAGAATGGCCCCCCGGAGACCAAATTGAGCCCTCTCGAGGCCAAAGTGGGCCCTCTGAAGGTCTATGAGGGCCCCATGGAGGCGAGAGTGGCCACTGGAGGCCGGAGTGGGCCCTCTAGAGGTCGGAGTGGGCCCTATGGAAGATAGGCTTCCCTTAGAGGTCGGAGTGGGCCCTATGGAGGACAGGGTTCCCTCTGGAGGCCACAGCGCGCCCTGTGGAGGCCCTCAGAGTGGGCCCCTGGAATCCAAAGGGGCCCTATGGTGGTGAGTGTGATGCCTCTGGAGGTCAGAGTGGTGGTCCTCCGGTAGGTTAGCGTGGGCCCTCTGGACGCCAGAGGCGCCCAATGATATCCAGAGGGGCCCTATGGAGGCTGGAGAGGGCCCTATGCATGCCAGAGTGGCACACTGGAGGCCAGCGAGGGCCATCTAGAGGTCAGAGTTGGACCTCTGGAGGCTGAAGTGGGCCCTCTGGAGGTGGCGGCAGCGGTGGGCCCTCTGGAGGTGGAGGCCGGAGTGGGCCCTCTGGAGGTCAGAGCATGCCCTCTGGAGGCCACATGGGGCCCTCTGGAAGCCGGAGGTGGCCCTCTGGAGGTCAGAATGGGCCATCTAAAAGCAGCGAGGGTGGCTCTCGTGAAGCCAGAGGGACCCTCTGAAGGCCAGAGTGGGCCCCGGAGGCCAGAGTGAGCCATTTGAAGGTCAGAGTGGGCCCACTGGTAGCCTGAGGGGGGGGGGCAATTAGTCTCCAGAGGGGCCCTCTGGATGCCAGACTGGGTCCTATGGCAGCCAGAGGGGTCATCCGGAAGCCGGAGTGGGCCCTCGTGAGGTCAGAGTGGGCTCTATGGAAGCCAGGAGGGGTCCAATGGTATCCAGAGTGACCTTCTGGAGGTCAAAGTGGGCCATATGGAGGTCAGATTGGGCTCTCTGGAGGTCTGAGTGGGCCCTCTGGAGGAAGGAGAGGGGCCTCTGAAGGTGTTCAACCGGAGATTATGCACGAGCCGTATTCAGGCCTGTTGGTTTTCGTTTATGCATCTTGATTCGAGTTATAAAACCGAAATGTCTTTGGGAATGACTGTCGGTTGTGCATGGGAGGATTCAGCTTGATTTCGCCAGTAGTGTACGTGCAATAGGACATGATTGCCGTTTCAAATGTCCGTGTTGCCTACTGTGGCGCTGTCGGTCATGGCCGCCCGAACATGTTGCCGAAAAATGGATTTAAAGTAGTAAGAATTTAATCAAATATGAAAACCAAAGATAAAAAAGTGGTTTAGAATTGTTTACTTCATACGAATCCACCCTCGCTATTTTCGAAATCCGGTATTTTTGTCTTCACATTCCTGACGATCATGCATAATGGTCGCCAGAACATGTTGCCGAACAATGGATTTAAAGTAGTCAGGAATGAATCAAATCCAAAAACCGAATATTGAAAAGTTGTTCAAAATTGCTTACTTCATACTAATTCACCCTCGCGATTTTCGAAATCCGGAATTTTTAATTTCCACCCTGCTGACGCCTATTGCCCAGGAGCCCCTGCGATCTGCCCAGCGACTCTTCTGGTGGGACTGCGCTGGCTGCTTTGTCGCCCTGCCAACGTGCTCAGGGGGCCCTCCGACCTGCCCTGGGGCCCCTACGTGCTGGCTAGGGGCTAATTCGGCATGTTCAGGGGCCCTTCTTACCCGCCCAGGGGCCCTTTCGGTCTGGTCAGGGCCCCCCCCCCCCCCCGATATGCACAGGGGCATTTTGAACTTTCCCTGTTCTCTCTGGTCTGTCCAGGGGCCCTCTAAGGGGCCCTAAGGGGCCCTTCCGACCTGGCAAGGGACTGCGCTGGCTGCTTTTTCGCCCTGCCGACATGCTCAGGGGTCCCTCCAACTTGCCCTGGGGCCCCTCTGTGCTGACTAGGGGCCCATTCGGCATGTTCAGGGGCTGTGCTGACCCACCTAGGGGCTCTTTCGGTCTGGTCAGGGGCCCCTCTGACCTGCATAGGGGCCCTTTGAGCTTCCCAGGGGCCCTCTGGGATCTGTCCAAGAGCCCTCCAACCTGCTCATGGGCCCTTATGACCTGGCAAGGGACTGTGCTGATTGCTTTGTCGCCCTGCCGACATGCTCAGGGGCCTCTCGACCTGCTCAGGGTCCCCTCTGTGCTGGCCAGGGACCCATTTGACGTGTTCAGGGGGCCTTCTGACCCGCTCAGGGCCGTTTCGGTCTGGCCAGGGGCCCCTCTGACATGCATAGGGCTCTTTTGAACGTCCAAGGGTCTTTTCTGGTCTTTCAGAGAGGACCCTGGTGGCCCTAAAGGGTTTCTGAAGTCCTCTAAACTCTCTAAAGACCATTCTTCGCGTGGTAAAGAGTCCATGATACCGCGCTTCGCGCGGTCTCGTCGGCCCTTTTCGGCGAGCTGCGCACGCCGAAAAAGGACCTCCGCCGCTGAAAAGGGCCCTCCCGGCCTCCAGGGGTGGAGGGGGGGGGGGGCTGCTGCACCCACCGCCCCCTCCCCCCCCCCCCCTACCTTGGCTATGTGCTTGATCGGTTCCATAGTTTCGGAGCATGGACTCGTCTGCAACGGTTTTTGGTGGTTTGGGTAAAATTTGGTCCACTTAGAGTGGACCAATCTGTATAAAAGCCAAAACGGCACAGTTTCAGACCACGCCGGATCGAATGGTGAATAAATCACCTAGATCGGTCCCATAGTTTCCCATAGTCCCATCGTTTCGGGGTCGTCTGCAAATTTGTACTAAAGGTTTTGCCCCAGTTTGGTCCACTTAGAGTAGACCAATCTGTATACGAGCCAAAACAGCACCGTTCTAGAGCACGCCGGATCGAATGGTGAAGAAATGACCCAGATCGGTCTCATAGTTTCGGAGTTTCGGACCAATCGTCTTCAAATTTGTACTAAAAGTTTTGGTCCAATTTGGTCCACTTAAAGTGGACTAATTACCGAGCGGGCGCGAAGCGGCTGTGAGGTTTCTCGTCAACTTACCAGACAAATTTACATTTGACCCGGCCCGAACCGGCCAGAACCGGCCATACAGACGCTTTTCAGAAGCTAATAACTTTGCAACCACTACTCCGGTTGAGATCGTGTTTTTACCATTGGATAGGACCATCAAATCAATTTTGACTTTTGGTACGGAACGTTCTGATAAGTGATAGGGGTGGTACCACAGCGCGTGGCACACGCAAACGTCGAAATGAACACAAATAAAAAAAATATAATGCACCACTGAAAGCGGATAAGTATGGAGTAGTATGAGAGTAGAGTAGTAGAGTAGAGTAGGCTGGTAGTTAAACAAAAAAACAGTGTATTGGCACTTAAAGGACCAAAAATCCATTTTCCACATTTTTCTATAGTGTTTACGCTTAAAAAAGATCATGAAAACTTAATTCAAAACGTATTATTTAACCCTCGCCCGGGTTGGGGGAGTGGATGCCCTCTTGGTTTTTCGGGAATAACTCGCGTAGTTTCCAACCGATTACGATGGAACTTTCATTATCCTACGTTAGAACAATTTGGCATATACTCTGAAAATGTTGAACTTCTAACCTACATGACCCGTGACCTATGATCTGTTTCTCAAGGTCATGTCAGGCGCAACTAGCGTCCCGCAGTATCGATGCTTGTAACTTGTGCAGTTTCCGAGTGTTTGCTGTTCAGGAGCATATGCACAGGTCTCTTCAGGTGACCGTTGTGGTTTTCACTGAGATTATGACCTCGATTGACCTTTTCAGAGGTCAACCGAGGTCATTGGCCCCCGATGACCTCAGATTACTTTTTTGGGCTTCTGGCCGTTTCTAGGACATTTTGTGACGCTGATTTCAAATTTGGGATCCATTTTATATAATTATATGTTCCACTGGGGTCATGAGTTTTTACAGGTCAACCGAGGTCACTGTCCTCAGATGACCTGACATGACCTTTTTGGAATTTGGCAGTTTCTAGGACATTTTGTGACGCTGATTTCAAATTTAGTACCCATTAAGCATTATGATATGCTCATTCACGATTCTGGCTCGATAAAATTCAATTTATGCGCATTTACAATTTTGATGACTTTTGGGTCATGACCTCAGATGTCACCTAATGACCTAAGACCTAACAATTGGGTATCAGCGGCTTCCTCTCGTCACAAGCAACACGCTCGTTTTTTAATCGAAGCTCTGGCGCAATCAATTAGGGGCGAAACGCTAAGGGGGGTCGTACTCCTTCCCCTCCCCTACCCAATGCACGTAGTGATTTTGCCCTACTTGGGCGAGGGTTAAGGAACCAACAAGAATATATCTAGTTTAAAACAGTAACGCCATCTCGTGAGAAGAACGGCTTTAGCGGCAGTGCTGCCATCTATTGGTAGATATTGAGCTAACACCAGAATGCTAGTTCCGCGTATGGCACACCAGAATAATATGGAATAAGGGGGAGTTCTGGGGGGGAGAGTAGTATGGAAGTTCTGGAGGGGAGCATAGTGAGAAGTATGAGGGAGTTCTTAGGGGAATATGGGGGGAGTGTAGTCCGCCCCTGTAGCTCAGTTGGGAGAACGTCGGACTTCTGACCTCGCTCGGTAGTGGCAGCCCGGGTTCGAGTCGTTTCGGCGCTCGCTATTTGCCCCTGACTGGGATGGCCTGTGGCCGGTGGCAGCGGTCGCACTCAAAGTCAGGTGACGTCAGAGGGCGGGGCGGACCGTGTCCAGGTATGTCGGGCACGTAAAACATTCGCTTCTAAATTCTGCCGGACGCCAGGAATTGCTTGAACGGGTGGTGGGGTCAGGGCCTGCGCAACAAGCTATGCTTAGCGCGGGACCTGACCTCGGAAATCCATCCATTCAAAAACATTCGGACTAATATAATTTTTTAAAGTGTATGGGGGTGATCTAAGGGGGAGTTTTTGGGTGTATGTTGTAGGGAGTTGTTGGGAGTCATGTTTTGCAACTCCCTTTTTAACTCCCTTCTGTGTACAAACTTTTATATCAGTGTACAGATAGTCGCAGCAAGGCTTGTAGCGAGGGGGCACCATCGCCATCGGTGAACATACATCTTGCATCGGATGGTGCCCCTAGTGAGGTGAGAGGGTTTACCTCGTTGTGCATATTGGACTAAGTGTTGAAGTGTGAACTATTGTTGTATCACTGATCCCGTTTACATGAGTCAGCGAAACTGACGATAAGTAAAAAGTACGTATCTTTTACTCATGTAAACGGGTCCTGGCGGGGCGAAACTGGCGATCAGGCTTATCGTTAATTTACACTTATAGCGCTATCGGAAATTTAAGTTATAGACGACTGACAACGGAACGTATGAACTATTTTTTTTTATTTTTTTTAAAGCTATTTTAAAGAAATTTGGTTAAAATCGTAAAGCTTGTTAAAAATAATAGGGTAAAGGTAGGTAACTTCGTGAAAGCGCTAACTTCGTGATTTGCGATATCGCATATTTGTAAAAACGCGTTGTCGCCGTCATCGCCCTTTTCCGGTAGCTTACAGGACACACAAGCAGGATATAATGTAGTTTGTTTTGGGATTCGTACTTTGGTCTAGTCTTGTAATAGCTCAAAATGGTTTTCCCGTATATTTTTTACTTATCTGAAGTGAAAGCTTTCTATTTACGCCTTCAGTTTGATGGCGACAGCGATTCTCATGGCCGTGCTGCTGCCTGTGTCCATGAGGGTTTCATTGATGCCAGACATATTTTCGCTGCCAATATACATTTTTGTAAGATTTGCAATTGTTTGGGTGGTCTCGGTTACTAACTTCGTGATATCCCAATACAGTTTTGACCGTGTTAAAACTGCAAGTAGAACATCGGGCTTGGTTTCACCTGCGACGTTGACCACTATGTTGCGGGGGATGTGTTGATAGACGTCCATTAGGAAAAGAGAAGCCTCCGTTTGTTCGAGGCCACTTTATTCGACAGGTTATGTTATGATTTGTGAACTGCTTTAAAGGTGCAGGTACAGCGCCTCTTCTAAACGAGCCAGGATCTCACAAATTATACAGACGCACGCTCGAACATCCCTCAACTCACCGCGATAGCGGAATTATTCTTTACATTCCTAGTTTGTGGTTAGATTTGTTACAGAAAACAAGAATCACGAATTTGAAATCGGGCTTCACGAAGTTTCACACCGGGATACGAAGTTAGGAGCTTTTTGACCAATTTGTGACGCCATTTTGTGCGAAATGTGGCAATGGCAGAAACGCCGCTGGGTGACATAAAGCAACGCAATAGATTCCCGGTTCTCCAGGTGTCGAATATTTGGCATTTCCTCCATTCCATTCGCCTTTGGGAGTACATTTGCATTTTTGTCACGAAGTTACCTACCTTTACCCTATACCAAATATTTGTGTTTATGTTCTCAAAATGTTTTGTAACTAATCATTTTGCACTATATATCTGACAAGGAGCAGCGCTTCAGTATTGGCGAAAGCTGCGGGTATTTTACGCCCTGGCTACGGGCGGCGGCGATAACGGGACGGAGCATCCGCCGGCTGGCGCCGACAAACAATTACGGAACGGGCGCCAGCGGGAGTCCCGCCGGTCGGCGTTGGGGAAGCCGGGCCCTCGTTCCGTGATTGGCGGGTGGCTAAACTGACGGTAAGGGAGGGAGACTGGGCCTGTTTTGACGGGCGCTGGGCCGGGTCAGTGACCGTAAATTTACGCCGGAGGTTGACTTGACTTGACCTGACTTGACACCGAGGGTTGACTCATGTAAACGGGTCGAGTTATCGTCATTTTTGCTTCAGTTTGCTCATCGTAAATGTACGGTAACAGCCGATCGACTCATGTAAACGGGATAACTGTAGGTATGTATAGTGAACAGGGACGTCGCCACATAATTTTGAGTGGGGGCACCATGTGTTTGGGGGGCGGGCAAGGTGTCTCCCCCCCCCCCCACTCCCATAGGGCTAATGTTAAAACCCTGCTAATCTGGGGGAAGGAGCTGGGCCGGAGCGACCCTGGGGACCGACTACCTCTTGCATGAGTAAATTTGTACTGTGCTTTATGCCCCCAAGTTCCCCGGTGGCGACGCTCCTGATAGCGAATATGTATGAGAGAATAGGTACCAGAATATTTATGAAAATGTAATAGGATTGTGTTGAAATAATGATAAAATGAAGGAGTAAAATGAAGGAGGAGACACCAGGCCATTGCCGGCACAAATGTTAAAATTGAGATATTTAGGATATGCGGATTATGTTCTTTATCCGTGGTGTTGCATGACATCCTTGCCACCTGCCTATAACTGTACCACCTACCGAAATATATAAAGTATAGGCTATGAGATATTCTGAGAAAAACAGTCAATTTTTAGCATGGACCAAGATCATTCAACCTATGAAATTTGAGTTAGCGCGAGTGTATTTCAGAGGGCGGTGTTTTTCCATGTCAATGGTGAGACGGCTCACGAAACACTCGCCGGCCCATCTCAACCCCGAAACTGACCACGCCCACTGAAGCGCTGAAGCGACACAATGAAGTTCAGATATCTGCCGGCATGCGACAACTACCCCATCCTGGCCAAGATAGGAAGTCTAGAAGTTCTGCGGGATAGGTATATCTGACCCAACGTAGTTGTGGCGTCTGCCGTCTAGTAACTTGGGTTGTAGCCAGTTAGTGTTTATTTCGGGTACAACACGGCCATGGCAGCTTACTAATGCTGGGACAAGAAGCCGGAAATCCGCTGGGATGCCCACGGGCGGCGAATGAATGAGACTAATGACTATTCGGCATGGGCGTCGGAGGGGGGACGCGTCCCCCCCAGTTCAAAAATCAGGGGGGACGTCCCCCTCCCCCCCCCCCCCCCAAGAAAGCAGACTTGCTTGATTTTTTGTGTGCTGAATTCGTTCCAAAGGATATGAAACTTAATTTATTCTTAGCTCAAATTACATTTAATTTTTAACCATATATCCTTGAGTCCTTTATATGTGCTTACAGATGTAGGTACTTAATTGCTTTGTAGAAAATACAATTGTGATATGGCAGCTAAAAGTTGGTACACAAGATTGGCTTCTGCTATGATTGAATGTCAAGTTCATCCATTCATTCACCATTCATTCCAAGGCCTTAGACACAATTCAGCCAAGGCAGCGAATAGTGTGACGTCATGGGTACATCCAAGGGCGTCGCCGTTGCCCCCCCCCCCTGCCTGTCGTCAGGCTGGGGGGATTATCCCGCCCCCCCCCGTTTTGGAGACATAAATCCATACTATGTTCGGAAATATTGCAGGTTTCAATATCATAAAAGCATTTGGAAAAAGTATCAGTGCAATGGAAGAATGGAAGGGATCAGGATGATATTTTTACTTTTCTTGAAGGAAGTTGACAGGAATTTAAATGGAATTTCAGTAGCAGAAAATTTGCATATTATGGCGTTAATGTGCCCTATTTGTTGTTGAGGCACACTTTGTGCTTGCTGTAAGGAAACACCGGCGGATAGTTTTACGACAGGAACGTGTTTTTGTGTGTACGTTTTCAGTCACTTCGACCGAATAGCTGCAAAGAAATATGCTTCTGAAAACCATGGCTACGGTCGGGCCGCTCATACGCAGATTTCCCCCCTAGTTAACGAAGACCTCGCTCCGCTCGGTAATCAAAGATTCAAACTGGTTCTCACTCAGGACTGGTGCTCACTCTCGCTCAGGACAGGATCATCTCCTACAGTTACCCGCTATCCGCACAGATCGAGTGATCTCGGTGGCTCTTAATCCGTGTGTTTTTAGTGTTTTAGTGTCATTTTAGCATTCATCCGTTTTTGTCATGTTCCTTATAGTCATATCATAGTTGGCCTGTGTGTGTCTGCGTTCGGTACGAGTGTGAATGTTTTACATGCATGTAATTGTCACATTTTACTGACGAGAGGGCCGTAATAGCCACAGTTGATGTGGATGGCCTTTAATAAAGTACTACTACTACTACTACTACTACTACTCAAACTGGCCGGGTCCTGACCTAGCAAATGTATCCATTCAAAAGCTTCGGACTAAATTTATCAAATTAAATATGCTAGCCATTTCGTTCAAGTTCTGCCAAAATGCGTTCGAAGTTTACAAACCGAGGTAGTTTTCGGATAACTACTTTATCCATTACTCCAAGTACATGAGCTACTTCATCCGCATCCGTTTCGGCCAGCCATCCACACACGACTACCCCGCACAACGAGCCGGCGGCAGTCACCGGTTCCGGGACGATCCGTCCTCCTGTACAGTTAAGGGCACCCCCGGTCGGCCAGCATGCAATACTGTGAGATGCGATGAGCTTATGAAGAAGATAGAAAAATACACGCCAGTGACTTTGTATCGCACCACCAACCTCCTAAATATCTATCAAACCCCTGACCCTGACCCCCATGACCACCGAGCTAGTGTCTCCCGAAAGCAAAAAGCCAGTCCAGTGGCAGCCTAAGAGGCATATAAGTTCTGATATTCACGGCATATTAAGAATAATTAGAATTGCAGTCTATTGTGATCATGGATCGACGCAAAATTTGCCTACGATAGTGCGACCCTATACATTCCCACTAACATGCCAAATTTCGCGGTTTTTACTGCAAGGTGCGCGGAGTTATTAAGCAATCGGATGACATCCGAACGGACAGACGGACAGGTGGTTGCCACTTCGTATAATTTGTATGAAATAGCCTTCTATGTACCACGAATAACTAGAATATGTATCCCAAACAGCGATGAGCGAATCGCCTGGCGGGTCCTATTGAATATAGAGTCGTTTGAACAATATACCATGAAGATTTCCGAAGAAGTTGTTGTTTTTCATCTATCACCTGTTATAATAGTTTAAAAACGAAATATTATGACCTTTTCCTCGAAAATATGACAAATCCAATGTTATCAAAACGTTATGATCACGTAGTAATATTTTAGCCACAGACCTTTATCAAACAGTGAAACAGTAAAAACAGTGAAATTATCACAAGTATGTTCCTCGCACAAGCGCTAAGCTCTATAAGTATCACCTGTTATATTTCTTAACGCTGGTAGTTAGAACTAAAAATTGCGTTCCTAAGTAAAAATTATAAGGTAAAAACTGATTTTCCTTCACATTGTCGCGAACCCTACTGATGGTTCATTCGACACTTCGTCCCCTCACTCAAAAATCCGTGGCAACACCCCTGGAGACTATTCGGATGCAGTTGGCTGTGTCCCCCACGGACGGCGAATGAATGAGACTATTCGGATGCAGATGGCTGTGTCCCCCACGGACGGCGAATGAATGAGACTATTCGGATGCAGTTGGCTGTGTCCCCCACGGACGGCGAATGAATGAGACTATTCGGATGCAGTTGGCTGTGTCCCCCCACGGACGGCGAATGAATGAGACTATTCGGATGCATTTGGCTGTGTCCCCCACGGACGGCGAATGAATGAGACTATTCGGATGCAGTTGGCCGTGTTGCTCATATTTACACAGTTCTGCGCACACTTTGGCAGGGCCAAGTAACGCCATGTAAGTTATAACACGGATTTGTGTATTTATGTATTGTCTGCGGCGTCTGTATGGAGAACCACTCGACGGACAGGCAAATGCCCAGCTCTGGCCTCAAGGGCGGACCCAGGCACGTATCTGGGTAGGACTGGTATCGGAAAAAGTTGGTAACAAATTTGATGTGCCCTCCGCTGCAAAATGCTGGTCGATTAAAGCGATGTTTGGCACGCACTTCGCGAACACGAGTATTACCACCCGCTGATAGGCGGCTTGCTCCGCCTGTGGCAACAAAAACAGTTGGCCGGCTGATCAGGCCAATCCGCGCGTAGGCCGACGCCGGGGATGCGTGGCGTGCGGCCAGCCGGAGGACAGTACTGTGGGGAGGGCGGCGGCGGCGCCAGAGCTCAGCGGCAGGGACGACGTGCAGTGCGGAGAGCTGCAGCTTTCCGCTGCAATCCGGCATCGCCCGCCATGCTGGCTGTGATTCTGCTCGTGTGTCTGCTGCTGGTGGTACTATGGTCACGGCGACCGCAGCGCCCACCAAACTTCCCACCAGGTACGTATGTTGTGGGGGCTTCTTAGTTATCACCATGACAACGCCAGCCGACTGGCATCCGTGACGCCGACTTCGGGCCGAGCCGTGCCGGTCGGCCCGCTCCGTCTGGTGGCCCCTAGCGGTGGAGCTCTTCACACTTCACACGAGGGCGTCCATACTGATGCGGTGGAGTCGAGTCATTCCCTCGCTCAACGCAGATTAGCAGGGTCTGCGACGTTCGAGGTTAGGCGCACTGGCGGATCCAGGGGGCGGGGGCGGCAGGGGCTACCCCCCCCCCCCTATCCCAAGCTCGACAGGGGCGGCAATAGAAATTATCCCCCCCCCCCCCTCCCCCCCCCCCACAAATCCGATGCAACTGGCGATGAAAAAAATGGGTAACTACTGCCTGCGAAAAAAAGGATAACTTCTTGCAAAAGTATTATTGTTTTTGTTTTGCCTCGTTCGTGTTTCCTCTATTTTGTAGCATTTTGGTAGCAGTAGGGATAGGGAAAGTGGCGCGTCTGACGCTATTTTGGAGTGATTCACAACCAACGTAAGTTATCATTTTTCCACGCAGCGTCACAGCCTTTGGTCTCCCGCTGCCTGCTCAGTGGCAGAGGAGCGCGTCAGTGAATTTCCTTGTATCACTGGCGGATCCGGGAGGGCGGCAGGGGAAAAAGCCCCCCATTCCAAGCTCGACAGGGGCGGCAATATAAATTAGCCCCTCCCCTTAACGAAAAAAAACCCGCTGAAACTGGCGATGAAAAATGGGTGCTGCTTGCGGAAAAAAACTTCTTGCGAAATAAATAAATATGTTTTTTCCTCGTTCGTGTTTCTTCTATTGTGAAGCATTTTGGTAGCAGGAGGGCAAGTGGCGCGTGCGTATTTGGAAATGTCGAATACAAAATCCAGACCCATCATACTTAAGTAGCCAAAAGTCAGCCAAAACTAAAGATATTGCTTTGAAATTCGGTGTGGGCATTGTCTATACTTCGTTCTCCAATATATATTCCGGTTTTGAACATGTTTGGACATTTTGATTGGGTTGATTTTTTTCTCCAATTTATTTTTCTTCATAAAATCATATAAAATATAAAATCATATGAAAAGGCCGGAATATATATATTGGAGAACCAAGTATGGACGATGCCCAAACCAAATGTCAAAGTAATATCTTGAGCGTTGACTGACTTATGACTCCCTAAGCAGTGGCGTACGCAGAAATTCACAAAGGACCAGGTCATTGCCATGAGGGGTGCCACCCGATCGACAGAGCCGCCACCAATATTGGCGAAATTTTGCAGGGGGCGCCTCTCCTTCTGCACTGTGCGGAAGGAGAGTCACTGGCCGGAGGGACACCGTCACTCGCCAAAGAGGGGCAGTCACTAGTCGGAGGGGCGCCGTCACTCGCCGGAGGGGCGCCGTCACTAGCCGGAGAGGTGCCGTCACTCGCCGGAGGGGCGTAGTCACTGGCCGGAGGGGCGCTGTCACGGGCCGGAGAGGCGCCGTCTATGGCAGGGGACGCCCTCACTGGCCGGGGGCGCCGTCACTGGCCACAAGAGTGCCGTCACTGGCCGGGGGAGCGTCCTCACTGGCCGGAGTGGCGCTGTCACTGGTCAGAGGGGCGTCGTGACTGAACGGAGGGGCGCCAGCTTTGCGTGGGCGCCTCGGGTCCAAAGGACCAGGTCATGACCTGCATGATCTGATAGTTGATACTCGGTACGCCACTGTCCCTAAGTATGATGGGCCTTGACTTTATATTCGACAATTCCAAATATGCGTGGCGGGTCTGGCGCTATTTTCGATCTGGAGCGATTCCTGCAACCAACGTAAGTTCAAAAACGTCGCGTTTTGGCGCCAAAGCTTATAGCGCTGAATAGTGTGCGTGGAACGCATTTCGACAGTATTTGAGGAATTGTGACTGGGACTTGAGTATCGTTGTTTTCCTTTTCTCTGTAAACATGTAGCCAAATAAAATTCACAATTTGTGAATGTATAGGTAAAGTTAATATTTGTCATTGTCAAGGTCATTTTAAATTACTATAGCTTGGGATGGCTACTTTGGCCTCAGATCATATCCAGACTCAAGTAATTTCTGGGACCAATTTTAAATCTGACACCCATTTTGCACCATGCTTAGGTACCTATCCCGGTGCATTTTATGGGTGCTATGAGTAGAGGTCTCACAATTTTTAGCATTTCCAACTAGTCAAGATCAGACTCAGCAGCAGACTCAGCTACAAAAATGTTTGAAAGCGACAGAAGAGGTAAAATTGGGTTTGTCTGTTTTTTTACCACTGGCGTATCCAGAGGAGTGGGGGCATTAGGGGCAAATCCCCGCCCCCACACACACACACACAGGAGCATGGCGGGCATTCAATACAGGGATGTCCCCCGCCCCGCGTATTCCTGCATTGGCTGTAAGAAGTGATCATTAGGAAGTTAAAAAAAAAATCACCCGGTCTATGACTTTCTCTTCGAGAACCTGACATCACTACTCCTCCTTCCCCGCTCAACGATTTTTCGCGCTGACGACCCGACCCCCCCCCCCCCCCCCCCGGTCCAACAACTTTTTGTTGCTGAAGCGGAGCGAAATTTTATCCCCCCATTCTCGGACGCCAGATCCGCCAGTGGTTAGGCGAAGTCAGCATATTAAAGTCCAATATATTTTATATTCACGAGATGTATATTACACCTTTGAGAGGACTTTGGGTGATAATAGTCGCAATCGAATGCTTTGTATGGAACGTATGACCCATACACTCAAATACCTACCTCGATGTTGACATTTTACCTGACTGTGACCTGACATGTGACCTCGATTTGAAAATGTCGCGTACGTCTAAGATTCGTCTCATTAAAAGCTTTCGAATGCCGCCTTGCGAGTCTCGCTGCGATCATTGGTTCGGAAGATAACCAGGGGACGATATTCTCGCCCCCCCCCTCCCCCCACAAGTCAATAGACCTGATAAGTGTGCCGTCGCGGTTCCAACAGCTGACTGCGCTAATGCTTTAGAGATAGGAGATTAAATTTGAGCCTCAATTCTGGTATACTTATTGTTTTATGACTCCAAAAAACAATGTGGTGTAGTAAAATTAGATGCATATTTTAAGTTTGTTCCATTTTGTCTGCATTGATGTTAGGGAGTTAAAAGGGAAAGCAGAAAATTCCGGTGGACTACTAACTAAAAGTAACGTAGTTGGTGCATAAACTCGTCTGATGGTCGATAAACGCTTACAATAGCCATTTTCACGAAGGATTATTGCCCTTTTGAAAAGATTCTGAAACATTTCTGAAAAGTTTTAAAAGTTTTGGTATACAAGCCTTAGTATATTATACATTCCAATAAATAAATTACTGATTTAGGTGATATAATCACTATTCAATAGTTATGAAAACATGTATTGAGCTATAACAAGTTTATGATACAAAATTTGCCGTTTTTAAAGAACATATGCGTCTAGAGTCCATTCGTTCAGTTTAGCATGCCGGCATACTAATTACTAAATCTGGCAGCGTCGTGGATCACAGGTCGCTGCGCGGGCAAGTCTATTGCGGCCAATAGCATCACACGCCACAGAATGTTTCTGAATCATTCTGAATGTTTTTAAAAGTTTCAGTCGGTGGGGATCTGGAATCACAACTGACCTATCAATACTTATCTTGCTAATTACCACCAAACCGCAGTTTTGTCAACATATTATATTCTTACCAACATATTACCAAATTCTGAGGGACATTTCTTGCCAAAAATCGCATGTAAAAGTTGTGTAATTAAGGAATGGATCGTCGAAACTTTTCAAAACATTTTAAAGTTGAAAAAGTTTCGCACAATAATCGTTCGTGAAAACGGCTAATGGTAACACTAATCTGTCTACGCAAGAATAATCGTTTTATATGCACGAATTATCTAGTCACAAAATGAAACAATGCAAGACAAAACGCAATCATTCATTTTGAAAGAAAATAAAACAAATACAGAACAAACACGAGTATCACTTATGAGTTGAATATAATTTAGTAGTCTAGAAGTTAATGCTAGTTATCTCTAGTAGTTGCAATGCATTATCGTTAAAGAAATTAAATAAAATGAAAATTGCGATAGAAGTTTAGCTAATCCAGTGAATTTCGTACGCAAACTGGCAGCAGGTACTCCACAATCGTTCCTACTGCTGAAGCTCTTATCTCTTCAACATTAGCGCAGTCAGCTGTTGGAACCATGACGTCATCACTAATCAGGTATATGGCGTTCGGCTGAGACCCCAGGAATGGCGGGATATGATATACACCCATGGTCTGGAAGGGTCGCTGGCGGATCCAGCCTCTCTCCGTGTGGGGGGGGGGGCATCTTTTTGTAGCAAAAAGGTACCCCCATTTTTGCGCCTTGGATTTGGGCCGGTCACCTTAGTTTGGCATTGGAACTTAAGAAATTTACCTCAAATTCACACACAAAAAAAAATGTGGATTGTTTAACGATTTTTTTTTTGGGGGTGTCAAAAACAGAAAAATTTGAAAATCCGAGACAAATAATTTGAAGAGAATGTCATATAATTTTTTTCTTTAAGTTGTTTTTTTGTAATCACTGAAAACTCTATTTTCTACGATTGTTCAAAACATTTATCGTTTTTCCACAAAAATGGCCATGACATGACGTCATTAAAACGTGATTATCTCCCAAAATGCTACATCAATTTCATTTGAATTTGCGTGAGGAGACCGTATCATTGATGGAAAATAATGTACTGAAAGTTTGACGTTGATGTCTATCATAGTTTTCAAGTTTATTGAGAACATCCGGGAGGGGGGGGGGGCATATCTTGCGTCCCCAGCGGGGCGCGGGTCCCAGCGGGGCGCGGGTTAAGTGTCACCGGGGCTGCTTGCATTGCATCAGGTGCGCTGTTTTGTCTATCATTCAAAGAAAGGGACACATACAAACTTCAAATTCAATCACTTTTTCTCTTTCTCCTGGCGTGGCGAAGTTTTCTCCTAAGATCATTCTTTGTCAGGTTCAGTGCAGGAAACGCGGGGCATACTTGTATTGAATGCCCCTTCCAGAGTCCTGTGTGTGTGTGGGGAGGTATTTGCCCCTGATGCCACCCCTCCCCCCTTCTGGATTCGCCAGTGGTAAGGATAGTGTGACGTCAAGTTCTGCCACATTCCCATGTCGTGTGGCTTTCAACGTCATGAACAGGTGCAGTTTTTTTGCAACGTCTCTAACAAATTTGCATTGCCTGAGGCCTAACGCCGCTGACGCCTACTCAATATGCGCTGCTGGTGTCGATGGTGGCCCAGTGCTCGGGTACCTGCCTCGGGTACCTCGGGATACCTGCCCAGTGCTCGGGTACCTGCCCGAGACAAACAGCAAGTACGCAGCGGCTAGAAATCCCCGCTGATTTTGACAGTGTTTTGCCAGCAAAATATATTTCCCATCGTATTTGTAATGAAGAGTTATTAAATGTGTATTCTGTTTCCAGGGCCGCCAACCTTCCTGATCTTCGGTAACCTGTACGAATCCTGGAAATCTATCAAGGGAGAATTCACGTCAATGATTGAAGAAGGCCGGAAAAAGTATGGAGACATTATCGGTTATGTTGCGCCAGGAAACAACAAGGTTGTCCATATCTTCAGTTACGACCTTATCAAAGAAGCGTGTGGCATGACTGACTTCAGTGGAAGATCCAATAACTACGTTATTCTCTTGCGCAGCTTCCAGAAGAAGCTTGGCGTCATATTCAACGACGGCGCTGTGTGGCAGGAGCACCGACGGTTTACCCTCCGGCATCTGCGAGACCTGGGTTTCGGCACCAACACCATGGAAACCATCGTTCTTGAAGAGTTTGAGCAGCTGGCCAAGGAGATGGAGCGCGACATGGACTCGCCGCTGAAGGTCAACCTACGCTTCAACGTGGCGGTGCTGAACGTCCTCTGGAGGCTGGTCGCCAGCAAGCGAATGGACCACGATGACCCGGAGGCCCAGAAGCAAGTCAACAGCGTGAACGAATTCCTGACGGTGTTGGGTCCGGGCAACCCTCTGGCGGTGGCACCATTTCTGCGTTTCATCGCTCCCGACTGGAGCGGCTACACGAAAATAGTGCGACACCGCGAGACCTCGTTAGCCCTCTTCCGGCAACAAATGCAGGAGCATCGCCAGACCCTGGACCGCGCTGCGCCCCGCGACTTCATCGACCATTTCCTCATCGCCATGGAGGCACCGGACGCAGCCGCACGCAGCTACACGGACGAGAACCTCTCCATCATCTGCATGGATCTCTTCATCGCTGGCATGGAGACGACGTCCACCTCGCTGACCTGGGCTCTGCTGCTGGTTGTGATGCACCCGGACGTTCAGACGCGCGTGCAGCAGGAGATCGACTCGGTGCTCGGCGTCGGCTCCGACCGACGTCTGCCCTGCTACAGCGACCGCGCCAGCATGCCGTACACCGAGGCCACCCTGCAGGAGGTCTCCCGGCGGGCGACTGTGCTGCCCCGCTCTGTTGGACACGCGGCACTCGTCGACGCCCCGCTCGGGGGCTACACGGTGGCCAAGGCAGCCTGTGCTGATTGCACCTGGACGCTGTCCACATGGAGCCGACCTACTGGGGCGACCCGGAGAACTTCCGGCCGGAGCGCTTCATCAACGAGAACGGCAGCTTCCGGCGCGACGAGCGCGTCATCCCGTTCGGCGTCGGGAAGAGATTCTGCCTCGGAGAGACGCTCGCGCGCATGGAGATGGTTCATGCTGTTTCACCTGCCTCCTGCAGCGGTTCAAGTTCACGGCGGCTCGCCGGGCAGACGCTGGGCTTGCACAGCCGAGTGGCCGCTGTGCGACATCCGATGGAGTTCCTAGTGAACATCCAGGTTCGGAGCTGAACATCTCCGCTTCCGTGGTCACCTGCAAAGGAGTTTCCAGCGAAGGTGTCGAGTTAGACGCGCGCAACCCGACCACTGTGTGTCACCACATGCAATTCTGCATGTGTTTTGCATGCAATTCTGCATGCAATTATGCATGCAATCGCTGCATGCGTTTGCATTCGTTGCTTGTGGTCTAGAAAGAGCAGCTGTTATATGTGTCCAGGTATAACTATTTAGACTATCTACACATATGCCTGGAATAACAATCAGGTACATGTAATATATACTCAACATATTGTGCATTTTTTGTAGTGTCAAGGTGTCATCTGCCATTAAACTGCCGTACAGGCGAGTCAGATTCAGATGCAGATTCAGACGTGTATTAACCCTATTCCCTGCGGGCGGCTAGCATTACGTTAACCTGCGGGGGGCAGATTCTCCCCCCCCCCAGATATTTCGAGTACCGCTCGGTCATTTCGTGCGCACGTGCGCATCTTTTTTTTGTATCTCAGAAACTACTTGCCCTATCGAGTTGAAATTCACCATACATTTCCTTCGCACTCGCTCGTTCATCGCCGACTACGGCGCCTTACTGGTATTGTGAGAGAAGGAAAAGATGCCCCCCTCTGGCTCGTGCTGTTACCGACACCGGCATCGGAGCAACTAGATCCACAGCAACAAGTAGATCGTCACAAAGCTTGAAGAAGAGAGAGAGAGAGAGAGAGAGAGAGAGAGAAGAGAGAGAGAGAGAGAGAGAGAGAGAGAGAGAGAGAGAGAGAGAGAGAGAGAGAGAGAGAGAGAGAGAGAGAGAGAGAAAGAGAGAGAGAGAGAGAGAGAGAGAGAGAGAGAGAGAGAGAGAGAGAGAGAGAGAGAGGGAGAGAGAGAGAGAGAGAGAGAGAGAGAGAGAGAGGAGAGAGGAGAGAGAGAGAGAGAGAGAGTTGATTTTGGCATTTTGGCAGGTCAGAGAGGAGAGAGAGATAGGGGGGAGTATATTTCGGCAGGGCCAGAGAGAGGTGAGTGACCTAGCCGTGACAGAATTAGTCACATCCACGATCGCACTCGAATATACGTGCTACTGACGAAAATGCGTGCTACTGACGGACGGCATACCTTCATGTGAGAGTGCTATACAAATAAATTCAGTATCATATAAAAAAATACATCTATAATTTTGCTTTTTCGAAGTGACAAACTGCAAATGAGTAAGCGTAAGAGAATTAAAAAAAAAAATGCAGGAAAATGTGTGTTAATAATTAACATGTAACGCCCCTCTAGACCAATGAGGTCTCCTTTGACGGCCAAAATGCCGCCCACCCCATTCGGAAAAAAAAAACTAGATGTTTGATTTGTGCCTAACCTAACCTAACCTAACCTAACCCTGTGCATGTTTGAAGAAACGGCGCCCCAAATTTCCGGGAAAAAATGCGCCCCTATGCCCTGCCACCCCCCCCACCCCCACCCCCACCCCCACCCCCTTTGAAAAAAAAATATCTTGTATCCGCCCCTGTGCCAGAGAGCTGTGTCCCTCCGGAAAAGAGAATTTAGGAAATGTCAAGCCTGTATTACTGCAGAAAACGAACACGAACTACGGAGGACCCGCTCTCTGGCTAAAACAATCATTGACAAAACAAACAAAAAATCTTGGCAGGAATTCTCATCTACCTTTAATCGATTTACCTCCCTTTCAAAAATGTGGACATTAATTAGACCATTTTCAAATAAAAGACCACCGGCATACAAAATCCCACAGTTACACATCCACAACACGATCCCCCTAGAGGTGGCAACACAATTTGCTCAACACTACGCTAACATATCATCAACGCAACAATGTACACCAACTTTCACTAACCAACTTAACGATCAATTTCAATCTCTTAACTTTGACTCTGACAACGTAGAAATCTATAACTCTCTTTTCACCAACTCAGACAGAGGTGAAAAAGTTCCTACTCGCCTACGTACGTCGGTGACAGCGGAAGGTGCGCGGTGAGTCAGCCAACCGCTTACGGCTTGATGCATTTTCAGAGACAAAACTTCTAAAAACAAAATTGACCACAACCGTACTCATTTGGTCTTACTAGCAACTCACAGTAACTTGTCAGGCATAACCCGTGCCCCATTCCCGGCTGTCTAATCAGTACGTGTTGTAATTTAACTGCAGCTTCCACTGACCTCCGGGAATCCTGCTGGCTTTTGTAAACGGAGCGCGAGTAGTGAGTTTGTCGCTGGGTCTGGTGGGTCCGTGGCAATTGTGGTGCTGTTGTATGGGTTTGCGGCAATTTGGGTGCTTGCGCTGCTTGTTCTTTTTTCGACTCCTTCGGTGTTATAGTGACGTCACAGGTTTGAATACACCAACTGACTGTATTTTAACAATAATTACCATTAATTTTACCACTCTTTAGCTAAGTAAACACCGTATAAATGGTATTTACATGTTAATTTAGCTAAACAATTATTTATATATGAGAATAGGGCAGCAGCTGATCGGGCTGTATTGAAACAGAGACTCGCATAATGAATCGCCAATACCTCAATACTTATAAGTGCGTTCGCTCTTTTCTAGCAAGTAGATCAATTGTGCTGACGGACAAGACCTTCGATTGAATTAATAATTAACTGTGGATCTTAAGCGGGGCTTTTTGAATTGTGTTTGGGATAAACACGTTGAAGAGTTACAGCTGTGGATTGTGTCGGAGTGGTATAAGTGTGTATTGCTTAAATTCGGCTTTCTTGATAGCCTGATTGTGAAAAGCTAAAGATGGCCAAAGTGAAAAAGCAAAGAACTCACGAGGAAGAAGCAAAGCTCCCACCAAATAGACGGCAACAAGCTTGTGGCCGCTGTTCTTACGAGGGCGAGTACAAAAATGTTAAGCGACATAACAAGGCCAAGCATCCTGGATTGCCACTTAAATTAAGAAATAAAGCATTTGGTGTTGGAGGTGCTTTTGAGCACTTGATAAGGCATGGAAGCAATGATACTGAAGATGTATCTGCACCACTGCAGACAACACCAGGTAAGACAATTGGTAGTTGCTCTGTCCGGTAACGGTGGGTCTGGCGTCACCGTCGCTGGGTAACGGTGGGGCTGGCGTCACCGTCGCGGCCGGGCAATCAAATCAAGGTTCAAGGCTACTATCACCGTTGTTGGTCTGGAGTCATGGGGAAGCTTAATGACGTCACCAGATTCTGGCTACGATCGAATCTTAGGAAACACCTGCTGTACATAACATTGTTGCTAGTCAGTGGCGTTGAAACATATTTTGAAGTTCGGGTTTACAAATTAGTTTCAAAGTAGTTTGTAATTATGTCGAATGCGTTGGTCGTTTTTTTTGTAAGAAGTAAGAAATAACCATCTACTTATGTTTTAGGATGTTTCCGAATAACTTACATGTGGCCTATGGCATATTATTTTGTGTTGGCACCGACATAGGCTTGTTTATTGTTATCGATTACTTTAAAAAGCCTTCTTTTGACCGTCATGACTAACAAAATTGTATTAATGCAATGGTGAAAAATTGCAAAAAAAATGAGTCAGCCTGACCCTCCGTCGGTGACAGGCTGACACTTTTTTCACCTCTGAACTCAGAGTTAACATACGCTATTAGTAAATGTGTAAAACTTCCGTACTTAAACCTCGCAAACCTAAATCTTCTCCCGCTAGCTATCGCCCTATTTATCTAACTAGTTGTGCATGTAAACTATTCGAACGCATGGTTAATGGACGTATCAGGACATACATTGAATCAAACAATTTACTTTCCCCACACCACAGTGGTTTTCGACCTGGTCGATCCACTGCGGACAATTTAGTTGGTCTTATTGACTCTGTCCAGCGCGGCTTTCGAGGAAGAGAGGTCACAGTTGCCCTCTTCCTTGATTTGAGAGCTGCTTTTGACAGAGTCAATAAGACCGCACTTTTAGTAAAGGTCCATAAGGCCGGAATTCGAGGAAGACCCGCCAAATTTATCAAAAACTTTTTAGACAACAGAACTTTTAATGTAAGGTGCGGCAACACATATTCTCCTAATCAAAATCAGGACCACGGTGTCCCACAGGGATCGGTCCTCTCCACAGCCCTATTTTTAATAATTATTAACGACATTTTCAATAATATTAAAAAGATCGACAAAGGTCTCAAATTTGCAATGTACGCTGATGACCTGGCGGTGTGGTTCTCCCACTCCAGCGTCGATCAAGCCAGCAAAATTGTACAACTAGTACTCATTGATATAAAGGTATGGTGCAACCAATGGGGTCTGGAAATTTTTCCAAGTAAATCGGCATCCCTAATTTTTTCGAAAAAATACTGAATATGTGGAACCCTACATTCCATTAAAATATAACAATCAAAATATCCTTTCGTCAAATCATTCAAGTATCTGGGAATAACGTTAGACACTCGTCTCTCGTTCATCCCACACTTTAATGATTTAGTGCAGAGATGTACGCGACGAATTAACATTATGAAGTCATTGGCTGGTCGAGAGAGGGGCGCAGATCGTTCCACTCTCCTCCAGTTATATACTTCCCTAATACGCCCAATCCTGGACTATAATGCATTCTTATTTGACGATTAATGTTCAAACAAATTAAAAAACTGCAAACTGTCCAGAACACTGCCTTGCTGATCGTGACTGGGGCCTATCGCACCACCAACACCACAAACTTGCACATCGACACAAACATACCCACACTCTGCCGCCGACGCAAATACACATTACTCAGATACTACGCCAGAGCAAGTTCACACCCCACACGCCCAACATTCACATCTTAAATCACCCCGCACCCACAAGACGACAAACACTACTACAAAAACGACACCCACTCATCAGTTACAGAATCAGACAAACACTCACACTATTCAACATTCCACACATCAACACAATGCCAACGCCACCACTCCCACCTCACTGGCTCGACACAATACCAGACACACACCGCCTCTTCACACACAACAAAAACACAGTCACGGCGGCAGAGACACACACACACACTTCCACGAACACAAAGCACAACACAACACATACACATACATATACACAGACGGCTCACGGGGCGACGGCC
Source organism: Chirona hameri (assembly GCA_036785665.1). Lineage (NCBI taxonomy): Eukaryota > Metazoa > Arthropoda > Thecostraca > Balanomorpha > Balanidae > Chirona > Chirona hameri. Next base: position 25,432 of record JAXIVJ010008053.1, on the reverse strand, counting down.
GAACCGGTGGTGCATATTTCTTAAACACAGTTAAAGGAAATAGTTCACCTTCAACATTAGTTTTAAACTGAGATAGCTGTTTTGTAGCCCATGTTGGGAAACCCCTATCTGCAAGTTTCCTTGACTGAAAAAGACTCTCCAGCCGAAGATATTTGACTTTTTGGCGAAGGAATTCGGCGCATATATGATATACCGTACCGTCTGAAAGTGCCAGCACTGCCATGGAGCATGCGCAGACCAATAACGCACACCATAACATTAATTATTTACGACCTTCTGTCCTGAATTGGCGCCATGTAGGACCACTTTTGAAAATAAAAAAGAAACTGTATTCAAAAATATAATAAAATCGTGTTCTGAAAAAAATCCGAAGGTGAACTATTTCCTTTAACAATAACTTCAGACTTCCAGACACAAATAGCGTATATACAGCGGAATTGTCATCCATTTTATTAGCATTAATATATGTTATAAAGAAAAAACTTAAAGAAGTAGTCATTTGCACAGACTCGTCCGCCTCGCTCTCTGCCATTTCCTCGATTAGTGACAGTAGAAATCCGATAGTATTTAAAATTAGACAGCTAATTAAGTATTTAAACAGCAAAAACAGCAGCATCAAATTCATCTGGATCCCAGGACACGCCGGTATCCCGGGAAACGTGGAAGCCGACAGACTAACGAAATTGAGCCTAGAGTTACCTTCAGAAAACCATCTTCCAAGCCTTGTATCAGACTTTTAAATTATATAAATGCTCAACTTAACATATTGCGCCAGCGCGAGTGGGACGCTGCTCCGCATTGTAATCTTTATCCGATCAAGTCAAAAGTCCGACATTTTATATCTAGTCAAAATAATTGTAGAGAAAAAGAAATAGTATTGGCACGCCTCCGCCTCGGTCATACAAAAATTACGCATTATTATATTATAAACAATCTTCCGCCACCAAATTGCCAACATTGCCCAGGTTATCCGCGCTACACAATTAAGCATTTACTAATTACTTGCCCAGTACACAACGACAAACGGCAGAAAATTATTAATTACACGCAACAAAATCGCATCACATTAAATCTTCAAACACTGTTAGGTGATAATTATCCTGAATTGATAGGCCTCCTCTTTGATTTTCTCTACCAAACACGTTTAGTTAATCAAATATGACAGGGTTTTTTGGCCTAGCGCATTTTTGGCTCTCCGCGCAGGTTTTTCCCCTTTACGTTAGACGCTGTTTGTGTATTATTCAGGACTTTTCTCCCAGCTAAATACATCCCACAACCAGGTCTCGCCGGGGCGCCGGAGCCAGGGAGACTGGCAACAGTCTTCCGTTGTTGCAATGATGGCACCCCGGCTCCATCAACACTGACACTGTCTCACAATAATATTTTCAAGTGTATGTGTGTTCGAGAGTGTATGTAATAAAATATGTATGTATATGTGTCTCGTGTTGTACTTATTTTTCTGCTTTGAACGAAATACTTAAAGGAAATAGTTCACCTTCAACATGGGTTTTGAACTGAAATAGCAGTTATGTAGCCCGTGTTGAGAAATCCTTATCTGGAACTTTTCTTGGCTGAAAAGACTCTCCAGCCGAAGATATTTGACTTTTTGGCGAAGGAATACGGCGCATATATGATGTACCGTACCGTCTGAAAGTGCCAGCGCTGCCATGGAGCATGCGCAGACCAATAACGCACACCATAAAATCAATAATTTACAACCTTCTGTTCTGAATTGGCGCGATGTAGGACCATTTTTAAAAAGAAAAAAAGAAACTGTATTCAAAAATACAATAAAATCGTGCTCTGAAAAAATTCCGAAGGTGAACTATTTCCTTTAACGTAAGGCTAGATATTATTTTTACTTTGAACAATTCACTAACGTAGAATAGACCATGGGTGGAACTTTAATGTATATTGGGGTTGTAGCTACAACCCCAATAATTTGGGAATTTAACATTACGCCTATGACGCGATGTGTTACAAATGGGCTCTTAACAACTAAGTGCAACCCCAATTATTTTCAAAAAGTTACGCCCCTGGAATAGACACCCTACTCCCTAGCTTGCTCCGGGTTCACATAAACAGGGTAACGTAATTATTTTCCTGGCAAATTGCCAGATGTAATTCTCCCCCCCCCCCGGAAAATGTCTATAGGCCGGTCCGGGGAGAGAAAAAAATCGATCAGATGTTGATCCCATATATTAATGAGACCAAGACTGAAATCGATCTCAGTCAGGGGCGTAGGAACTATGTTCAAGTTTGGGGGGGGGGGGGGGCGGAGGCATTCTGAAGTCGTTTCTTTCCACGCAACGCCCATAGGCGTAATGTTAAAATCCAAAATGTTGGGGGCGGCTGCCCCCCCCCCCTTTCCCGCCTGCCCTTTCCCGCCTGCCCGTGTTTACGCCTATGATCTCAGTAAAGCCGCTGAAGACGCGTTCCGACGGCGGCCGCCCCTGCTCCACCGGTTCTTAACACTGGACACAATCCTGCGGGGGGGGGGCGCAAGTTGTTTGGTAGCCGTGACATCACCATGGCAGTCAAATCCCGCTCCACAGTGTTAAGGCAATGCAAAGAGGCTTGATAGTTACTCCCTTTCAGTGGCGTAGCCAAGGGGGGGGGGCAAAGGGGCCATGCCCCCCCCCCCCCCCCCCCCCCTGCAGGCCAGGCGGGCCCCTCTGGCGACCGAGCGAGGGCCCCCTGGGGCCGAAGGCCCCAGTGTTTTGGATGGTGTCAGGTGCCCGCAAAACGCCTTATGTCGCATAAAGAACGTCCACGAACAAATCTAACACGAATAAATAACAGCATTTAAGAGCTGGTATTTATTTCGAGGGCCCCTCAGGCCTTCCCAGGGCCTCCAATTCCTTTCGAGGGCCCCTCAGACATTTTGAGGGCCCCCTCAGGCATTTCGAGGGCCCCTCAGGCATTTCGAGGGCCCCTCAGGCCAGGCACGTAGCCAGGATTTCGTCCAGGGGGGGGGGGGGGGGGCGGCGCCTCGAAAGGGCCCCTTCCCGAGCGTTAACCCCCCCCCCCCCAAAAAAAAGGATATGAAAAACTCTACGGATTTCGGCCACTTTATTTTGTGAGGTTCAACTTTCCAGGGGCCCTCTGATCTGTCCAGGGGCCCTCTGGTCTCCAGGGGCCCTCCAGCCTGCTCAGGGGCCCTTCCGAGCTGGCCAGGGACTGCACTGGCTGCTGTTTCACCCTGCCGACATGTATGTATTAACGTAAACAGACCGTTCCACACGACAGGGTTATTCTTCGGTCTTCCATACATGAACATAAAAATGAGTGAGCTAAAACAGTAAAAAGTGAGCTAAAACAGTTTGCCCTGTTTTGCCGACATCGTGCAATTATTGAGCAAGTGTAAAATCTAATGGGCGACACGGCATTCAGAACACACTGAGATTAAATATGCGCATTGTATGAATGGCTAGCCCTATACAAGAATGTGCGCTTTCCGTGATTGTTTCTAGGTCGAGGCAAGGCTAGATGTTTCGATTGTCGGGTATCACGCTCCAGTATTTCGTAGTTGAACTGGATGCGCGACGCCAACGACGAAGGTTTCGCTCTAGTTATAACCTTATGCAACATGCACAAGTCAGAGTATTTTACTAAATCTAACGCATTTAGCCAACCTAATTCACGCAATACATCAGAGATGTGGTCGTATTTCCTGCGTCCTGATATGACTCGTGCGGCAAAATTTAAGATTTTATGGATGTTCTTAAGAGACGTCACACTGGCACTGCCATACACTTGTACACAGTATCTCACATGTGATAGCACCAGACAATCGACAATGCGCGGCAACACTTCAGCGGGCAAGGCATGCTTTACATGGCTTAATCCGATCAAAATTCCAAAGCAGCGATCAGTGATGTTTTTTATATGATATTCCCATGACAATGATATTCCCATGATCCATCACCACTCCTAAATTTTTGACTTTGTTGGAACATTGAATTTGCTCTCCCATAAAATAAAATAATGGGGGCTGCGCAATACGCTTTAACTGCCTCCTGTCTCCACACAAAATAAATTCAGTTTTTGCCGCATTAACCTTCATGCCATGTTGTTGGAACCACGTTGACATCGTTACTAGCAACTCTTCCATGCTCCTTTGTAGTTCCCCAATTTGATCTCGAGGGCCTGTGACAGCGAGCTGTGTGTCATCGGCATAACGCACCGATGTGACCTTGAAGCCATTGATTTTAGCTGGAATGTGGCATGCGAGATCGTTGCTAGCAATGTTGTACAGTAATGGGCCGAGACAAGTACCCTGGAAAGTCCCAATTGTGATAGGAAGTGGCTTTGAAAAACTTTCCCCTACTTTAACCCGTTGTACGTGTCCGTGTAGGTAGCTTTTAAACCAGCCTGATGAAATTTGCAACAATTCTAATTTATTAATGAGCGTTTTGTGATCAATAACATCGAAGCAGCGACTCAAATCAATGAGAACCAATATGGAAATTTGGGATCGATCCATGCCCCTGAGAATTTCGTCAGTCATTGTCAATAGGGCGGTACATGTCGAATGTTGCGGCAAGAAACCATGTTGATCTTCGCTCAATAGATTTTGGCTCTGGAGGTAGCTTGTCAACTGTTTTTGTACTAACTTTTCTACTACTTTGCATATACCAGGAACTTTCGTGATAGGTCTAAAATTTGATGCTTTAGATGGATCGTCTCTTTTAAATAGAGGAATGACGGTCGCCCTTTTCCAGGTAGAGGGCACGGTTTCAGAGATAAAGCTAGTGTTAATGATACGTAAAAGGTAGCGTCCAATTGCATCAAATGTCAGTTTTAAAATTTGGATTGGGACGTCGCCTTCTATTGAAGAGTCTTTGTTGGGTAGTGAAAATAAAGCACACCTTAGTTCAGTCAACGTGACTGGTGTGAGCCTCATTGACCCAGCGTTGACCCTAGGTAGTCGAGTAAAAAGCTTCTCTCGGCCCGAACGGTCGAAGTCGGCAACCACCTCGTCTCTAGTGTGTGTACCTACTGCTGTAAAGTAATCGTTCAGGTCATCTGGTGTTAAATTTTGCGGTTGCTTTGTGTATCCACGTTTAGGTGCAATTACATATTTTAATTTCTGAAACAATGACGAGGATGTTGAGTTGTGGACGCGGTTTGCTATATCTGCCCGACAGTCTTTGCGAATCGCCCGTTTAGTTAATGTGTTGATTTCCTGATACGCTGGATCGTTTGTTTCTTTATATCGTTTGCGCTGCTTCATCAGATTGAGGGTTTCATTCGAAACCGGTGGGGGACGGGGGTTGTGAACTCTAAATTTTCTGATAGGAGCATGGAAGTCTAACATTTCGTTAAGCGTATTTGAAAAAGCCTCCCACTGCTGTTGACATGTTTCATTTTGTTTTACAACAGAGTGCCATCCAATGTTCCTTACATCAGTCAAAAACGTACCATTATCGAATGTTCGCCATCTCCGGCCCGTCCTGTACTGCGTCCTTTGTCTGGCTCGGGGCACCGTTACTCCCACACATACGCGACGGTGGTGACTCGCGTAATCACATTTTTGGACAGAACACATTGTTAGTGATTGGTCGTTACACAACGAATCAGACATCAGCACAACATCAAGTAATGAGCGCGTACGGTCACGATAAAAGGTAGGTTCGCGTACTACACAGTTCAGCCCGTACCTTTCTAATTCCCGAAGCCTTTCATTTGCTGCTGGATTTGTTTGAGGGTCTGAATTCAGATCACCCGCTAAAATGATACGGTGAGATGAAGAGGCCGTAATTATTTGTTGGATTTGTTCCTCTAAATCGTTGAAATCCGCTTGAATTTGAGCGTGGTTTGATGAAGGTGGTCGATAGACACAAGCCAAAGTGGCTGCTTTCTTTTTGTCAATTTTCACCTTGACCCAGAGCGCCTCTACATGAGAGTCTGATCCAGTCGTTTTCACTTGAACTATATTGGCGGATAAATGTTCCTTCACAAATATTGCGACCCCTCCTCCAGATTTTTTACGTCCTGTTTTTCTGTCCAGCCGAAAAAGGCGATACCCTGGAATTGTAATAAATCGGTCTGGCGTCGTTGACTTCAGATTGGTCTCAGTAAAACATAGCATTTCTGGAGACCGAAGGGAAACATCAGTGCGAATGTCCGGTAATTTTGGAAGAAGGGACTGAACATTTAACAGCTCCAGTGACAGTTTTCCGCGCGTCGTCGTCTCCGATGGAACGCCGTCTGATGCGGTGTTGTTGTCCGGGTGTGTGACACACGCTCGTCTGGTTTGCCTCTCGTTGAGTCGTGGTGGTTCGATAAATTGGCGTGGCGGCTGAGCGAGCGTTCTGTTGCGCTGTGGTGAGGTGTGGCGTCCTACACGGGAGGGCAACGCCCCAGCGTGCTGGAGAGGGTTGTCTGGATTCGGTGTTGGTGGACGCCCTACACGGCGGGGTGGTGTTACCCCAACGTCCGGAGCGGTTTGCTGTTCGCCGCTTCCTCTCGCTTTGGCTCGGCGGACCCTCCACCCGCCGCGACACCCGCGGTGTGCGGGCCGGCGGGAGCGGGCCCCCGTCACTGCCCCGTCGCCCGGCATTGTTGACATTAGCCGGGCGACGTCCCCTGGTCAGCGGGTCTCCCTCCGGCTGCCCCGGTTTCCATGACAACGGGCAGGGGGAGCCGGAAGGGTGAAGTCCTCCGCGCTGCCATCGCGCGCATACGCGTCGGAAAAGAAGTAGTTATGGAGAATTGACGCAGGAATCTTGAGAGAATTAAATAACAAGCCCTTCAATTTCACTGTTTCACTGTTGAGTTAAATTGGCACCTTGTCAACTCCAATATTGACACTTTCCACCGCTTTGACTGACCCAGAACTTCGTTGAGACGGCTTGACGCAGTTAACACAGCTTTCGAAATATAAATCTTGGAACGTAGTTTTTGAATGATATACACAACTCACAGTACTTGCGGCGTTGCACAATGGTGAAGCTGATGATGATGAACACGTAGACACTAATTTTCACGAGGACTAGCGTTTAATTCCGCGAGTAGAACACAAACACTGCGGAGCGGCCGGGGGTCGCCTGTGTAGCGCGCACGCCCGAACGACACATCCTCAGGGGCCTCTCCGACCTGCCCAGGGGTCCTTCTGTGCTGGCCAGAGGCCCATTCGACGTAATCAGGGGCCATCCGACCTGCTCAGGGACCCTTTCGGTCTGGTCAGGGGCCCCTTTGACATGCACAGGGGCCCTTTGAACTTCCCAAGGGTCCTCTGGTCTGCCCAGGAGCCCTCCAGCCTTCTAAGGGGCCCTTCCAACCTGGCAAGAGACTGCGCTTTCTGTTTTGTCGCCTTGTCAACATGATCAGAGGGCCCTTCGACCTGTCCTGGGGCCCCTCCGTGCTGACTAGGAGCCCACGGCATGTTCAGGGGCCCTTTTGGTCTGGTCAGGGGCCCCTCTGACATGCGCAGGGGCCCTTTTAACTTCCCAGAGGCCCTCTGGTGCTGGTCTGTCCAGGGGCCCTCCAGCCTGTTCAGGGGGTCCTTAAGACCTGGCAAGGGACTGCACTGGCTGCTTTGTCGCCCTGCCGACATGCTCAGGGGCCTCTCCGACCTTCCCAGGGGTCCCTCTGTGCTGGCTCGGTGCTCATTCGACGTGTTCAGGGGCCCTTTGACCCGCTCAGGGGCCCTTTCGGCTTGTCCAGGGGCCTTTCTGACATGTACAGGGCTCTGTTGAACGTCCAAGGGCCCTCTGGTCTTTCAGAAAGGGCCCTGGTGCCCCTAAAGAACCTCTGAAATGCTCTAAACTCTTAAAGACCACGCTTCGCGTAGTCCATGAGCGTGGTCTCGTCGGCCCTTTTCGGTGCGCTGCGCGCCCGAAAAGGGCCCGCCGGGCCTCCAGGGCGGGGGGGGGGGCGAGTAGCCTCCCCCGCCCCCCCCCCCCCCCTTGGCTACGTGCCTGCCTCAGGCCTACCGAGTTAATATTATCGACTTTTAAGCGTTGGTTACAAAATGATCTGTCCGACCTCCTATTTCCCTAAATATGGCACGGAAGTTTTTTAGGGGAATCCCAAAGTCTCACATTTCTGAAAACTCATCAGATTTTGCTTGCTTATGCATTGATAGCTGATTTAAAACAAACTTTCCTTAGATAAAGTTGCTTAGATTTTCTTATCAGGAAATGTGTACATTTTGTGCTGATTTCAGGCGGTTTGACGGCTGCTATGGCCCCTTTTCCCCTGGATCTGCCAAGTTTTTTAGGGGGGGAATCCCCAAAAGTCTCACACATTTCTGAAAACTCGTCGGATTTCGCTTGCTTATGCATTGATAGCAGATTTAAAACAAACTTCCTTAGATAAAGTTGCTTAGATTTTCTTATCAGGAAATGTGTACATTTTGTGCTGATTTCAGGCGGTTTGATGGGTTTGATAGGATATAAATTTTTACCCCCAAACTCGAACCCTAGATCCGCCAGTGTGTGGGCCCCCAATTGGCTACGAGGGCCCCTCTGATCCCGTTTGCCCCCCCCCCCCTGGCCGAAATCCTGGCTACGCCCCTGCTCCCTTTAATGTGTTATCTAAGAGAGATGGATACAAGTATGTATGATCAATGGGAAGCTCGTTTCTTCTAGATTCCTGGAATGGCCTCCGCTTTTACCTGATACACTTCAATCGTTCACAATTATCGGTTGAGTGGAGGCACAGAGGTGGAAAAAACTGCTTACTTGGCCACTGGAGTGGGAGACAGAAAAACATCGGCAATAAAATGCCCAGGAGACATAATACTGCTAATTACAAGTATTTTTTAAGCAATTTTCTGTTTTTGCTTTGACCGCCGTACAACTACCACAGAACATTCTTCATAAATTATAGCATAGCATTCACGGTATTTAATTTAGTACTTGTTTCTTCTCAGAGACAGACAGGCTGAGAGACAGGCAATAGTGGGCAAAAGGTAATACCTGGCGAGACCGGCACAATCTTCATAAGGGTTTTCTTTACTGCTGCATGATGGGAATTTTGACCCTTAACGCCTGTCTCTCGATACATCATTATTTTTCAGCTCCCTCATATTGTACATATCTGGCGCATCTGTGATGAAGCGGGTTTGTGTTCACAGCGTCGTTCACCCAACCCCCCCTTCGAATGCCACGTGACCATAACGGGGCGGAGCATGACCATATATGGCAGGTCCAAAGGTTTTTTTTTTGCGCACTTCGGTTATTGTTTTGCCGCACTATTATTTTGCCGGTGTAGGGGTGTAGGTATTGATCACGGGATACATTTATTATTGCTAAACAGTCAACTCCTCGTATTAATTTATTACTGACCAATCTATCAATAGTCAGTAATAATTTAATATGAGGAGTTGACTTTATATATGTCAATATGAATGTTAACAATTTCGTATTGCATCAGTTGAGGCGGGCTTGGTCACATGATAAATGCAGCCATGTTTTGTTTGTATTGAATAGGGAGGGTCTAAAAAAGACTGTCCAGATTAGCAGGCAAACCCATGCTCCAAAACTACTGGACCGATCTGAGTGATTTTTCCACCATTCAATTTGAACTGGTCGGAATGGGTGCCGTTTGCGTTTTATATACTTTAGTCTAATCTAAATGAACCAAATTGGATAAAACCTGTAGTTCAATTTTGCAGGCAAGCCTATGCTCCGAGGCTATGGGACCGATCTGCGTGATTTCTGCACCATTCGATGCGGCATGGTGCAAAACGGTGCCGTATTGCGTTTTTTTTTACAGATTAGTTTACTTTAAGTGGACCAAATCGGACCAAAACCACCAAAACCCGTTGCAGGCAAGCCCATGTTCCGAGGCTATGGAACCGATCTGCATGATTCTTTCACAATTCGATTCGGCGTGGTCCAAAACGGTGCCGTTTTGCGTTGTATCCAGATTGGTTCACTCTAAGTGGACCAAATGAGGTCAAAACCACCAAAAACCGTTGCCATTGGTATGGAGCTGTCCGCTCCGGAGCCATGCTACCAGGGGCCCGGGAACGATTTTAAAGTTGGGGGGGGGGGGGGGCGAAACCAAATATTTGGTTTTGGCATCTCACTTCTAATCTTGGTGCACCTTTTCGTTGTCAAATTTTCCTCATTGGAAAACCTAAAACACGGTTCGGAAGCTCATCAAAAATATCTTTGAAACTATTTCTACATTTTTTGGTTCATGTCAATATTGAGGTCACCAGAGGTCATCAAAGGTCAGATTTAGCAGTTTTAGGGCATCGCTCCAGGAACCCCCAAATATCTCGGGAACTATGATAGCTAGGAACAAACGAAAATAAACAATCGAAAGCTCTTGAAATATTCAATCATAACAAGTCATCGACTTTGATATCAGGATAATAGTTTGAGCTCCAGAGGTCATCAAATGTTAAAAGGGCTATTTTTTGGCAAAACATTCGCAAATAACTGTTTACCTAATAAAGACACGGCAATAATTTTGATGACATCATGTTCGTCTCGTCAAAACGTTTGGAATCACTCATTTGGACCAGTTTAGGTCAACTTAGAACTTTGACCTCAGGTCAAGGTCAAGTGGCGACCCAAGTAGGCAGGGGCGGATCCAGGATTTTCTAAGGCAGGGGGCTTCAGGCCTGAGGGCGGCATATTTCCTCGGTGACGGGGGCGGCATGGTGCCTTCCGAGGGCGGCATAATGCCTTCCGAGGGCGGCGATGTACCTTCCGAGGGCGGCATAATGCGTTGTGAGGGCGGCAAGATTCTTCTGAGGGTGCCAGGGTGCCTTCCAAGAGTGTTACGATGCTGTTGGTAGACGCAAGGGCGCCCTGGCGGCCTCCCGAAAACGCTACGGCGCCTTCGGCGCCGGCAAATCCTACACAAAAATGGCGCCGTTTTCTAAGGTAGGGGGCTTCAGCCCCTACGGCCCCCCTGGATCCGCCACTGCAAGTAGGTCATGTTGCATATTGGGAAACGTGTCTCGACGAGACAAACACATTTATGCCGGTTTCACTTCATTGTATTCATTATATCGAGAGTTATTGACACAAAAAGTGTTGGTGACCTCAACTGACCTCGGCTGACCCTGTAGGAGTCACTGAACAAAAATTGAACCTGGATCATCAATAATAGCATATGATAACATGATCCAGAATGAATTGGACTGATATGCGTATCCTCGGAATAGGAAAATTGTAATATTCCCCCATTTACTTATAATGGGAGGTCACGAAATTGATCCGACCGGCGAACTTAGGTCACCGATATTCAAAATCTTAGATATTGGAATTGTAGGTACCTATGACCTTATGAAATCCTGTAAGTTTGAAACCAATCGGCCAAAACCTGTGGCTGTGGTACGATCGCAAACTTATTTGGAGGTGTGGTCACGTGACCTGACCTGAGATGACCCGTGGTCAAGAACTTCACACAATGTGGATAATTGATGCCCGAACAGGTGTGCCAAAAACAGCGGCTGAAACGGTGGCGCTGTGCGCCGTGCGCCGTTTTTTTTAACGGCGGCGCTGTGCGCCGTGCGCCGTTTTTGAGACGGCAAAAACGGCGCGCCGCCGTGTTTTTGCTATCCTCGAAAAACTTTAGGGGGGAGGGTAAACACCCTTAGGGGGAGGGGGCGTCTAAATGGCACAACGCGGCACGACGCGGGTTAACATAAAAATATGAAAAAATGGTGGTCATGCCACCCCCGTTTCCTTTGTAAACCCGCCTGTCGTCTGATAAAATACTCATACCTGACGCCTGACGCTTTTTTTCTTGAAGAATCCCACCAATGTGGGCTGCACCGACCGCTTCATCGCCGTATCACGGTAGCCTACGACATTTACGATAACTCTTGCTTGCAATTGCCGCCTCGTCGGCAGACAGCGAGGACAGGTAGAGGGCCGCACGCCAGTTTGATCACATCCGTAACGTTGACGTGTGATAAACTTATACAAAAATGTAGCAGGTGTTTCACGCCGTCCGTGCAGTAGCGGATCCAGAACGGGAGTTTGGGGGCGGGGGCAAAATTCCAAAAAAGTCTCACATAATTCTGAAAACTCATCGGATTTCGCTTGCTTATGCATTGATAGCTGATTTAAAGCAAACCTTCCTTGGTAAAAGTTCCTTAGATTTTCTTCTACATCAGGAAATGTGTCAGTTTTGCGCCAATTTCAGGCGGTTGGGGGGGGGGGGGGCAATAGCCCATTTTGCCCAACCGTAGATCCGCCACTGCATCAGTGAGTCATTTTAACGACGACGCGCCAAGCAGACAACTGCCCCCAAATGTACTGCTACTAAAGTTTTCCATTATATCTCATAGAACATTTAATGGAAAAAGGACAAGGAAGGAAAAGAAAGGTATACGATGCTACTATAAAGGCAAAGCTATATAATACTAATACTTATGACATGCTATAAAATAAAAGTAAAAAATGAAAGTGACATATGGAGGCTTTCATATTTTATATAACTTTTTGTGAAGAAAATTGAAAGCTCATTTTTAGGGAAACTTCTGCTCGCCAAAGTTGGGGGCCGCCCCCCCCCCGGTCTAGATGTGGGGGGGGGGGCAAGCGCCCCCGCTGCCCCCTGTTCCCGGGCCCCTGAAGCCCTTTAATATTGGTACCAGACCGTGAGATGAGATGGCTTGGGAAGATGATCCTGGCCTGTTTCCACTATTACCTCTTCGGTCCAGCAAATTGTGCACTGCTGGAGCAGCTTCCGGGTGCCGATCTCCTTGTCTTTGCGTTCGCGTCGCCTTTTTCGGAACTCGGCAAAGTAACTAAACATTGAGCCTGTTTGAAACTTAAAAGTGAATATTTTATTAAGAGAATGGGCCCTGGGGCCAGCAATAACCGCCTCTGCCAGACACTTAATGAAACTATTTTTATCATTTTCCAAATTTGTATAAGCAATTGCGAAACTTGTGTCATGCCGCGAAGCGGCGCGAAATTTTCCAGTTTTTGACATAGTTGGATTTTGACTGCACTGCAAAGGGAATTTGTACGATAAATTGTTAATTTTTCCTGATGATCAGAGCTTCATCAGAGCTCATTTTTAGGAAAACTTCTGCTCGCCAAAGTTGGGGGGGCGCCGCCCCCCCCCCCCCCCCGGTCCAGATGTTGGGGGGGCAAGCGCCCCCGCTGCCCCCCCCCCTGTTCCCGGGCCCCTGCATGCTACTGCAAAATATGAAGGTGAAAATTAAAAAAAAAAAATACCATAAAAAACTCCAATTATTTGTGCACATCGCCCTATGATTACTTTTGTCTCAACGAGCTGGCATCATACTTCGTTTTACATTAGTGATTACGCTTCCACGACTCGCTATGTTAATCCAATGGGAGTTTCGGCACGTGGAAAAAGTTAAGGTCCAAAAAAGCGGAGGAGCCCCGGGAGTGGTTGCACGTGCTATTCTCTAGTGGCTAACGCGAAATTTTGCTGATCGGTTCATAATCGCTTGGTCACGTGATTTTGTCATATGGCACAACCTTATCTTTACAGACCTTGCGTTCACCAGTATTCTAGGCTCGGACTAAAAGCTAGAGTTCTCGCAGCAGTTGGCCGCCAGGGACCGGTAGTGAGCCAGGGTGTTATGACGTCGCAAGCAAATGGTATTTATGAATACCATTTTCAAATGCGTTAAATTTATCATATATAAATGGTATATTTAACGCTAAATATGTATTTATTTATTTATTTATAAACAAATAAACATTTAGCGTTGGTTGCTAAATATTTCCTTGTGACGTCATAGATCCTGGCTCACTAGTGGTCTCTGGCGGCCAACTGCTGCGAAAACTCCAGCTTTTAGTGCGAGCTGTATTCTGTGACCGCATATATTAGGCATACCCAGGAGGGTCCGCTCATGTAACGGAAGTTGGCCCACATTCAGCCGAGATTCAGCCCGGCCAAGATTCATGCTACCATATCTGAAGGAAAACTTTACCAGCCAAAATGTATTAAATATCCATCAAAAACGTTAAAAGGAGGTATCATTCGAAAGCCCTCATCGCAACGAACACAGCCATACCCTTGGACTTTCCCTATCTTATCCACGAAAGGCCCCAGACCCGTCCGAAAATGCAGTCACTCAAACTCACTGAGTTAGCGGGACGCGGTGATTTCAACCAAACTCAGGGAAATAATAGAAGAGCACATGCCGGATCCGAAAATCATAGTCCCTATTCGTGACATTTTCAAATTTGACCTTCAGGGCCCCTCAAGCTTGCAAAATTACCCCTTCTCCCATGTTAACATGCAGTCACTCAAACGATAATAAGTAACAGAAGGACGCACCAATTAGCTCAAGACTCCGCATACTCGTGTAGAAATGTCTTCCGCAATTTTCCAGAAAGTGGCAATGTGTGACACTCAAAAGTACAGCCTCCAGAGGCCGTCAAGCTTTCCAGTGCTTTTCAATATATATATTCGCTGAGTTGGCGGGACGCGGCGATTTCAACCAAACTCAAGGAAATAATAGAACAGCACATGCCGGATCCGAAAATCATAGTCCCTATTCGTGACATTTTCAAATTTGACCTTCAGGGCCACTCAAGCTTTCAAAATTACCCCCTTCTCCCATGTTAACATGCAGTCACTCACACAATAATAAGTAACAGAAGGACGCACCAATTAGCTCAAGACTCCGCATACTCGTGTAGAAATGTCTTCCGCAAATTTCCAGAAAGTGGCAATGTGTGACACTTAAAGGTGCAGCCTCCAGAGGCCGTCAAGCTTTCCAGTGCTTTTCAGTATATATATATATATATATATATATATATATATATATATATATATATATATATATATATATATATATTCGCTGAGTTGGCGGGACGCGGTGATTTCAACCAAACTCAAGGAAATAATAGAACAGCAGATGCCGGATCCGAAAATCATAGTCCCTATTCGTGACATTTTCAAATTTGACCTTCAGAGCCACTCAAGCTTGCAAAATTACCCTTTCTCCCATGTTAACATGCAGTCACTCAAACGATAATAAGTAACAGAAGGACGCACCAATTAGCTCAAGACTCCGCATACTCGTGTAGAAATGTCTTCCGCAAATTTCCAGAAAGTGTCAATGTGTGACACTCAAAGGTACAGCCTCCAGAGGCCGTCAAGCTTTCCAGTTCTTTTCAATATATATATTCGCTGAGTTGGCGGGACGCGGTGATTTCAACCAAACTCAAGGAAATAATAGAACAGCACATGCCGGATCCGAAAATCATAGTCCCTATTCGTGACATTTTCAAATTTGACCTTCAGGGCCACTCAAGCTTGCAAAATTACCCCTTCTCCCATGTTAACATGCAGTCACTCAAACGATAATAAGTAACAGAAGGACGCACTAATTAGCTCAAGACTCCGTATACTCGTGTAGAAATGTCTTCCCCAAATTTTCAGAAAGTGGCAATGTGTGACACTCAAAGGTACAGCCTCCAGAGGCTGTCAAGCTTTCCAGTGCTTTTCAATATATATATATATATATATATATATATATATATATATATATATATATATATATATATATATATATATATATATATATATATATATATATATATATATATATATATATATATATATATATATATATATATATATATATATATATATATATATATATATATATATATATATATATATATATATATATATATATATATATATATATATATATATATATATATATATATATATATATATATATATATTCGCTGAGTTGGCGGGACGCGGTGATTTCAACAAAACTCAAGGAAATAGTAGAACAGCACATGCCGGAACCGAAAATCATAGTCCCTATTCGTGACATTTTCAAATTTGACCTGCAGGGCCACTCAAGCTTTCAAAATTACCCCTTCTCCCATGTAAACACGCAGTCACTCAAACGATAATAAGTAACAGAAGGACGCACCAATTAGCTCAAGACTCCGCATAATTGTGTAGAAATGTCTTCCGCAATTTTCCAGAAAGTGGCAATGTATGACACTCAAAGGTATAGCCTCCAGAGGCCGTCAAGCTTTCCAGTTCTTTTCAATATATATATTCGCTGAGTTGGCGGGACGCGGCGATTTCCACCAAACTCAAGGAAATAATAGAACAGCACATGCCGGATCCGAAAATCATAGTCCCTATTCGTGACATTTTCAAATTTGACCTGCAGGGCCACTCAAGCTTGCAAAATTACCCCTTCTCCCATGTTAACAGGCAGTCACTCCAACGATAGTAAGTAACAAAAGGACGCACCAATTAGCTCAAGACTCCGCATACTGGTGTAGAAATGTCTTCCGCAAATTTCCAAACAGTGGCAATGTGTGACACTCATAGGTGCAGCCTCCAGAGGCGAAGTGACGACACTAAATTATTTTTCACTGGACTATAAAAGCAAGCAGCAACCACAAATGTTTGACGGCAATTGGGAGCTGTTTTCTTGAGTGTCACACATTGCCACTTTCGGTAAGTTTGCGGAAGACATTTCTACACCAGTTAGCGGAGTCTTGAGCTAATTGGTGCGTCCTTTTGTTACTTGTTATCGTTTGAATGACTGAGTGTTAACATGGGAGAAGGGGTAATTTTGCAAGGTTGAGTGGCCCTGAAGGTCAAATTTGAAAATGTCACGAATAGGAACTATGATTTTCAGATCCGGCATGTGCTGTTCTATTGTTTCCTTGAGTTTGGTTGAAATCGCCGCGTCCCGCCACCTCAGCGAATATATATATATATATTGAAAAGAACTGGAAAGCTTGACAGCCTCTGGAGGCTGTACCTTTGAGTGTCACACATTGTCACTTTCTGGAATTTTGCGGAAGACATTTCTACACCAATTAGCGGAGTCTTGAGCTAATTGGTGCGTCCTTCTGTTACTTATTATCGTTTGAGTGACTGCATGTTAACATGGGAGAAGGGGTAATTTTGCAAGCTTGAGTGGCCCTGAAGGTGACATTTGAAAATGTCACGAATAGGGACTATGATTTTCGGTTCCGGCATGTGCTCTTCTATTATTTCCTTGAGTTTGGTTGAAATCACCGCGTCCCGCCAACTCAGCGAATATATATATTGAAAAGAACTGGAAAGTTTGACGGTCTCTGGAGGCTGTACCTTTGAGTGTCACACATTGCCACTTTCTGGAAATTTGCGGAAGACATTTCTACACGAGTATGCGGAGTCTTGAGCTAATTGGTGCGTCCTTCTGTTACTTATTATTGTTTGAGTGACTGCATGTTAACATGGGAGAAGGGGTAATTTTGCAAGCTTGGGTGGCCCTGAAGGTCAAATTTGAAAATGTCACGAATAGGGACTATGATTTTCGGTTCCGGCATGTGCTCTTCTATTATTTCCCTGAGTTTGGTTGAAATCGCCGCGTCCCGCTAACTCAGTGAGTTTGAGTGACTGCATTTCCGGACGGGTCTGGGGCCTTTTGTGGGCAAGATAGGGAAATTCCAAGGGTATGGCTGTGTTTGTTGCAATGAGGGCTTTCGAATGATATCCCTCTTTAACGTTTTTGATGGATATTTAATAAATTTCGGCTGGTAAAGTTTTCCTTCAGATATGGTAGCACGAATCTGGGCCGGGCTGAATCTGGGCTGAATGTGGGCCAACTTCCGTTACATGGTCCGCTCCGCCTATTTAACATGGGGGAAAAAGGGCGACAAATATTAGCAACGTCCGCAGCTTGGTCTTGTTCACGCATCTGCTCATGAGCCAGGTTTTGCTGCCAACAGCTTTTTGGCCAATCAGCGTCTGACACTCTCCACGCTCATTGGTCGACGGCTGATGACGAGGATGAGGGTCAGAATAGCCGAACATCATTTGCTTACGTAACGTTAATTGCATGGCGCCGTGCGGAGGGCATGGGTGTCTAGGAGCTTTTCGAGAATTTTTCCTAGTTTGAGAAAACGTTGAGAGTTGTACAAATGTATATGTGAAAGGTCAATTAATTATGATGCGATGTAACGCGACGTATTTACTATTTAGAGACCGCACGGGGCGAGAGAGCTCCTGCCACGTACAGCGCCCTGGCGCGTGCGTTGCCAGGCAACTAGAGTTGCAAAATTCTGGTCCCAGCGTCCCAGCGCTGGGACCAGACCTGGTCACGGCCGTGACTGAAGCTGTGACTGGCAAGGCCAGCGCCATAGGGTTAGCATTGCAGCGCCGTGACTAAAGCTGTGACTTGCCAGCTCATGCCGTGGCCGTGACTGGGCTGTGACTTTGAAGTTGCTTTGAATTGCTTGAATGCATTTGACAATCGACTTATCTAATCAGATTTTCATGAAACTCGTTAAAAAAGATGAGAATATCTATTTTTGTTTAAATTCAGACTATTTGAGTGTTATCACTGTTTGAGTATTGTATGTGGTGGCTGTCCGGTCTGCCATCATGAGTCAAAGGACGGTTAACTTTGCCGGCCCAAAATGTAAATAGTTTGAGTCCGATGGCAATTTTCTCAACGGCATAAGATACATCGTTCAGTTTGTGACAGATTGTTATCTTAATTGTGACAATAGGTTGGCAAATGAAGAAATCAGGCGACACACACCGGAGGAACGTGCGCGTTGGCGTTTTACGTACGGCGGTCCGGCCGGAATCGCCGGTCAGTGAAATTTGCCGGCCCATAACTAAAAAGAAAATTGGGTTGCATTGCGATTTTCCCAAAGTCATCCAATACATCGCTTAATTTGTGGTATATAGACATCTTAAGTGTAACAATCGGCCGGTAAACGAAGGAACCAAGCGGGGAAAAAACGGGGGGAGTACGCGGCCGGCCGGAATCACCGGGCAGCAAACTGTTCTGGCCCATAACTTAAAATTTTTGGGTCAGATTGCAATTTTCGCAACGGAATCCAATACAACGCTTAATTTGTAGTAGATAGACATCTTAAGTTTAAAAATCAGCCGACAAACAAAGGAACCAAGCGACAAAAAAGCGGGAGGGGTCTACGCGTTAACCCTACGTAGGCGACCGGCCGGCCGGCCGCGAGACCCTCATCCGCGTCACAGCAGCGGCGGGGTCGTTGCAACTAAATTACGAGTTGTCGCCACTTTTTCGGCCGCAGCGGTCTACCTGGTTTACATGGCCTTGGGCATACCATATCATATGCCCCCCTACACTTAAACGGCCTTTCACCTACGTACCTATTTTTGTGATTTATATATTGTGTCGTCAGGGGCGGAACTTTTTGTTTTTGGTTGGGGATGCAGTAGCAGGTAAACACCCCCTTCCATTTTGTTCTTACATATATAAACAAAAATGAAACATCATGCTGCTATGTGCTCTGAGAGACATAAAGACATAAAAGAAAAGTGCAACAAAGAGCCTCTTGGGCCCATCCGAGGTTTTTTTTTTTTTTTTTTTTTTTATTTATTCGTTCTATCACCAACAGAGAATGCCTCCACTTACAGGTGAAGTCAAATACAATATAAACATAAGTTAGTTGCTTGGTCAGATATACATATAAAAATAAGTTAGTCACTTGGTCACAATATCACAGTTGGCTTACATACTTGATGACGATGCGTTTAAAAGCACAGAACGTGTCATTAAAAACGTCAGCATGGTTTGTGCAATTTAAAAAGGCGTTCGCCACACGCGGCAAACGACAAAACATTCCCGACTGCACAGTGATCACACGCGCGCGAGGTTCACCGAACAGTTTGTTGGCGCGAGTAGACCGAGTAGGGGCGTGTAAAGCAAAACTGGAAAGTAGATCCGCGCAGTCGATTTTTTGCCGGAAAATGTTTCGGATAAAGAGAATGTCGTGCTGCGTTCGACGGGAATTGAGAGAGGGAAGCGTGAAATGATGCAGCAAATTTTCGTACGAGAGGGAGGGTGCGTGTCCGGATGAAGTGTGACTGAGTAGCCACATGAGGAATTTGTGCTGAACTCGGTCTACTCGCGCCGTGTGGGTTTTGGCCGCCCCCGTCCAGATCACACTACCGTACTCCAGGATAGACCGTACGTTGGCGAAGTACGCGGTTAACAAAGCTGATCTGCGGAACTTCCCTGGTCTAATACCGGTCTGGAAAGATCGCATGAGAAGACCGAGGGCTCGGTTAGCCCGTTTCACTGCGTGGTCAACATGCCGGGCAAACGTCAGTTTGCTGTCAATAATAATGCCAAGGTCACGGATCCGGTCGACATGCTCTAAAACAGTACCTCCTATGCTATATGCGATCTGGACAGGTGCGCGTCTCAGGGTCACAGTGAACGACTGGCACTTTGACGGGTTAAGCGTGAGACCCCAGCAGGCGGACCAAGCCGTGAGGCGGTCGACGTCGCGCTGCAGCTCCTGACAGTCGGAAGGGGATGTAATCCTACGGAAAATTTTTACGTCGTCAGCGTACATAAGGCAGCTTGAACTGATGGAGGCCGGAAGATCATTAATGAAAAGTGAAAAGAGAAGCGGGGCTAGGAGGGATCCTTCAGGCACCCCAGATACCACCGGTTGCCAGTTCGGCGAGGTTTTGCCGTTCACTATAACTCTTTGGCGTCTATCGGACAGATACGAGACAATCCATTTTAATGCAAAGTCGCGCACGTGAAACGACTGTTTGAGCTTGTGAATGAGTAGCGTATGATTAACGCTTTGAAAAGCGGCCGAATAGTCTGTATATATGGCATCTGTCTGACATCCGGCCGATATGGCCTCCCATGCTGAACGTAAGTAAACGTAAGTCCCATGCTGAACGTAAGTAAAAGGTTGCACCAGTCTCGCCCCTTCAAATCACCTTACTCTACCTGCATAAAAGAAGGCCAATCCCACGAGTATTTATGAACTAACCCCTTCTCTGTAAAGTATTTATCTAATCTAATTTTGAAGGAAGCAAGTGTCACTGCATCAGCGACATCCCCTGGTAGCATATTCCAATGTCCTACAACCCTTCTACTGAAAAATGACTGTCGTAGCCTAGTCCTACTTTGTTTCACAATGAGTTTATGCTGATGACCTCTACCTCGATTTTCCCTATTGAACTCAAACATACCCTTTAAATATCCAGAATGCTGACTATTTACAAATTTGAAGAAGAGGCATTTGCTTGCTTTGTTCCCAGCTTCGGTAAATTTGCAGTTTAAGTAGACTCCATTGAAAAAAAAACATTTTTTTGGGGTGCTGATTCCAAATATGTCCACTATTTGTGTCATTATTTGTTTCTTCGTTTGGATTAATTTATAGGTATATTGTTGTTTTTTTTGTTTTGTTTTTTTTAATTGGGTGGGGTGGAAGGGGGGGTCATTGGGTAAAACCATATATTTTCCCCAAACTTCTTGAGTGGGGGCAGCTGCTCCTCCTGCCCCCTCTTCCACCACCCCTCCCTCTGTTCCTATGCCTATGGGTTGCACATCTGCAAGGTTTTTCAGCGATGACGAAAAAATAAAAACGGTGGGACGAAGCGTTTCCGTTTTCTTTGCCCACCTTATACCTCATCTTGGGCCAAACTTTTTTATCTTTGAGATAACCACTCTTATGTAATATTTGTTTGCGGATTTGAGATTTTCTCGTCTTTGGGTACCTTTTACTCCATCACATTTCCCTTGCTTAACAAAATGAACGGTTTCAACAACAAATAACTGACCTCAAAGGGGGTCAAAGGGGGTCAGCCCCTTGTCCCTGTAAGAGGCGTCTTTAAAACAACAGAACAATCTGATTATGCCGACTTGTTATGCGTTACATTTTACAGTGGCCCATAGGTGTCACCAAGGAGGAGGGGGGGGGGGGGGGCAAACAGGGACAATGTGCTCCCAGAACCTGGGACTGAATACCTCTTGCCATTGATACATATTAATATTTCAGGTTCTGAAAAATGGGGCAGGTTGATGAAATCGGAGGCTCGCCTCAACACCAAACCTGCATTTTTGGGGTGCAAAATATGATTTATTTTTCCTAGTAAAAGTTGTTTCTTAGGATGCGAACGTCTGCCACAAATACTTCTTCTCAAACTTTAAATATCTGGTGATGCCAATAGTCCAGGGCCGGTCCTTCTACATATTACAGCTGAGATGTACAAATATAAAAAAATACATCCACCATATTTCCCACAAGGTAAACAAACTAGGCAGTAGGCAGTAACAGCATTTTAGTATGCTTTCATCTTTGTTAATAAAAAACTAGGCAGTACTTAAGTAATAATAAAAGAGACAAATATGGCGCAGTCATGACAAAATATGGCACATTTATCTTCCATTGCTTTCAATATTTGTGCTGTTTTCGTATAACTTTGTTTGATTGGTGTTGAATAAGCCTATTTTATTTGTAAATGACCTTTACTGATGTGGCCCTCCACTTTTCAACACCATGACCAGGCATATCTTGTGCAAATAATGTTAGTCAGGCTCAAAAATGATAATCCTGACTTGTAGCCCATTTTGTTTAGGTCTATGATAATGTCTGCTCTTTTTCCAGCTCAGGATGAATGGTATGCTTTCAGACACAAAACATTTATATTATTGGTCAAATTATTCATTAAGTGTCAATTTCACCAACATATTTATACTCAAATTTTAACACATTTGGCCAATTTAAGGGTGTATTATAATATGTGACCTGTCCATTATCCAGAACTACGCACAATGTGAAAACTGAAATATGCTTCACCTATTCTTGCTTTGCTCATGGTTTTTTATGTAAGCACCTAGATTGACATTTTGTGTGTCTGAAATTGAAAAAAGATACCTGTTCTTTAGTGTGTATGACCATTGAGCTATATGTATGACCATTGTGTATGACCATTGACCTGGCAGTTGTGTTGGTACTGTGCCCTTTTCCTTTTATATTGTTGTTGCATCTATAACATTGACTTTTTTAAAGTGGGGGGTGGGGGCTGAATAACAAGTTGGGGGCTGAGCCACAAGTTGAGGGGGTTGAAGCCCCCTCAACTGAATATGATCCTACGCCCCTGTATATTTGTACAGTGTCTCATTCTTCCCCCAGCCAAAATGACCAAAACACTTAACCCTATCTGACAGACAGTAAGTCATATTATTGGGGATGCAGATGAAAGACTGGGGATGCAGATCAGAGCATTGGGGATGCACCTGCATCCCCTAAGTATATAAAGTTCCGCATGTGTGTGTCGTACTCGACATTACAAGGGACAAGGAGACAAATTTTCGTTTTTGCAATTTGGTGGGAGACAGTCGCGACGTTTTTTCACCTGTCAGGAGGCATTTTCCGCCCACACGGCGCGCCGGAGCGGGGGTCCGCTGTCAGGGGCTGAACACCGCCGCCGCCGCGCCGCTTCGCCGGTGCAAGTTGGTGAGAACCGCTGCGACGCCTTGCCAGAGACTGTACCGCCGCAGCGCCGGCCGGCCGCCGCCGCTGGCTGGCCGGCCCGGCGGCGGCCTGGTGCTTCATAATATCCGGCCTGAATGCAAACTCTGTTACAGCTGACTAATTGTGATATATCGTTAACATGGTGTTTATAGGTATTTTTCCAATAAAATTGATGTAGCAATGAACTTTAAATGTTATTTGCATTCCAATACACATACAATTGTATTAAATATATTTCGTTTTTTATTCAGATATTTTCCGATGTGATTACCATATCCTACTATATAGTTGACATTCTAGAAGAAAATGAGAACTATTCCAAAAAGCCTACCAGAAATAGTTATATGGTAACATAGTTAGTTTATTATAGTTTGAACCAGGCGTGACGTAGTCATAGCAGTCGCCAAACTTGAACCTACTCATTGATATAAATAAGCACTCTGCAATCCTGACTCGCCTGGTCCGGCCAGAGGGTGGTGGCCCGCGCAATCGGGTATGGCGCGGGCTGTCGCGCCTGGCCGCCATGTTGGATCGCCGAACCGAACGCCGATTAACACAGCGGGGCTGTTGGGGGTTGCAATCCCGGACCAGTATCTCGGCAACCACAAGTCGCACGGACATGGGACAAACACAGATGTGTAGATAAATGATCGGCCCGGAGTATGCACCATTGACCTATATAAGTATAGACGAACTACTCCAGCTGTTGCGCCGGCCGGCAGTCGTTCCCGGCTGAAGCGACACTAGCGCCGCAGCGGAAAGGGCATGAGTTAGCGCGACAATGCTTTTGCTATGGCGAAGGGACGATATTTTACAATAATCACCGGGAACGTTCAGGCTGAATATTTTATAACATGTTATTCATTATGAATGTCTGTACGTCCTCAATTTTTTTCCAGTGCGCTACCTCACGCGGTTTTGTGAGTTACAGGCCGACAAATATCGCCCTTCCGCCATAGCAAAGCATTGCCGCGCTAACTCAATCCCTTCTCCGCTGCGGCGCTAGTGTCGCCTAGCGGGAACGTCTCCCGGGCGGAGTAGTTCGTCTATACCTATATATGTCAATGGTATGCACTATTTCGATAAAATAAATGAAGAATCGATGCAAATTATACAGCTATAAAGCACAATCAAATCCGTCCAATATCCACCCAACATGTATTCATATTTACAAGCATGAAGCTTATAATGACAGGTTTAACCCGTTAACGCCCAGCCATACTTCCAGTCATTTTAATTGTGTTATTTTGTATACGCTATGCGGATTGTGGCAGATTAAAAATCCTGAAAATATTAACCCGCGCACTGCAGGGGGTTGATTTCCGCCACGCCCCCCCCCCCCCCCCCCCCCCCCCACCCTCAGGTTTTTCAAAGATAACGAAAAAATGGCGGCGCGCAGCGCCGCCAGGTTTTGGCACACCTGTTAGGACATCAATTGCGCACACTTTGAGAGAAAAAATAACCTCGGGTCATCTCAGGTCAGGTCACCAGATCAGGTCAAGTGACACCACCTCCAAAAACGTTTGCAGTTGTGCCAAAGCCAGAGTTTTTAACCGATCAAATTGAAACTGACAGGATGTCATAAGGGCATAAGTACTTACTATTCGTATATCTCGGAATTTTGATATCGGTGACTTAAGGTTAGGTCAATATCTTAACCTCCTAAGTCAATAGCGAAATATACAAATGTTTCCTATTTCAAGGATATGCATGATATTAGTCCAATTACTTCTGGATCATGTTATTATAGGATATTCTTGATGATCCAAGTGTAATTTTTGTTCAGTGACCCCTATTGGGTCATTTGAGGTCATGCGAGGTCACCATCACTTTTTTTTCTCAATAACTCCCGACATAATGAAGATAGAGAAGTACAAAAGACATCAACGTGTTTGTCTTGTCGAGATACGTCTTCCCATGTGCAACATGCCCTACTTGGGTCACCACTTGACCTTGACCTGAGGTCAAATTGTTAAGTTGACTTAAAAAGGTCACCATGTATATCATTCAAAGCGTCTTGACAAGATAAACACAATGGCGTAAAGCGTTTTCCGTCATCTTTATTAAGTAACAAGTTAATAGGAAAAACGATTTAGCAAACAAACGGCATTTTTTTCTTTTTGACCTCTGGAGCCTCAAATATTGACCTGAGATAAAATCTGAGGACACCTTAGCTATTGAAAATTTAACTGGCTGGCGTTTGCTTTTTTCTGTTTGTG
>JAXIVJ010008052.1:47500-57429 GCA_036785665.1 Chirona hameri | reverse complement strand
AATTGCATATACAAATTTGGAAAATTAATTCCATTAAGTGTCTTGCAGAGGCTCTCCTTGGCGGTAATTGCTGGCCCCAGGGCCAACTCTCTTCATACAATATTATCTTTAAAGCGGGCTACATGTTTAGCTTGTCTGCCGAGTTCCGAAAAAGGCGACGCGAACGCAAAGACGCGGACTTCGGCAACCGGAAGCTGTTCCAGCGGTGCCCAACTTGTTGGCCCGAAGAGCTAATAGTGGGGACCAGGCCAGGATTATCTCCCCAAGCCATCTCCCCCAGGCTCCTCCAGATCCACAGGGACCATTTATGCGCGGAAATGTCGGTCTGCCTCTTGCTACTTTGAAACCATTTGCACCGTTACCAGTTGTTTGTTACAGTTCGGTACATAGGTATGTATACAGACTACAGTTATTATTATCATATGTACTATTGAGCGCAGACTGCCACCGGCCATCGTGATTTACTATCCGAGGCTAATGTATATGAAAAACTACCTTCATTTCAACATTTTGCATCATACCGAGATGTGCAACCAGGAAAAGGGGTTACCTGAGGCTTGGCTCCACTCACGGTCTGGTTCCAATATTAAAAATGCGTTTTCCACGACCTAAAATTAAAATGTTCACGCCGCTTCGCGGCGTCACATCAGTGGCCATCGTCATAACGAAGCCATCGTCATCGTCTTCGTTTCGTCGTAACGCTGAATTGAATGAATAACATTTTTAGCTTATTATCCTCTACAAGGCTAAGAAGCTAAAAATGCCTATGTTTCTGGGTTTTATCAGGCAAACCCGAGCAAAAAAAAAATCGCGCTGCTTCGCGGTTATTAATAACAAGTACCTACTATAACATGCAAATCCACATTAGAAATGATGCAAAGGCTTAAATACACGCATAACAAATTGGGGTACATTTTTTTTGTCGTCATTTCAGCCGACCCCCCCCCACTCAAAAATTATCGGCGACGCCCCTGGGTACAGCTGACAATTGACATAGTTTTTATCAGTGTAAGGCAATGTCGAAACAATACAAACTGCAAGCTGACATCTTTCCTTTTTCGATATCCCAAAAGGTCGAAAACCTAAAAAAAAATGGGGAAAAAAATCGAAATCGTGTGGTTGCAAAATAAAGTGGCCCAAATCCGGAAAGAAATTCGAAATTGGGGGTAGGTAAGGTCCGCTAAAAAAACGGTTTGCCCTCCCCCCAAAAAACGGCCGGCTGATCCGCCCTTGTGCTACCCAATCATCGAAGTTGTAACATCTGACGATCAGAGAAATCCTGATCCTGAAAGATTAAAAAAAAAGGTTTTCATTATTATGCATTTTGAAACATGTTCTTGATTGTGGGTGCCGAAAGACTATTGTGGGTGCCCATTTCAGCTGCGTGGGTGCCCTGGCACCCACAAAGAGATAGGAAACCACACCCCTGCCACCAAGTTCCAACTCGCTCTTATACGAACCGCATCCATCCAATTCGTATTCGGCACAAGGCCCAAGGACACACAGATGAGGGGCTGTACGTGCGTGCAGCACTGCCGGCAGAATGCAGACACAATGGACCGTGTGCTGCGACCCCCCCCCCCCCCGTCCCCGAGCCGTTGCAACGTCACCACATTTCACCGCGTGCCTCGGCGTGGATGCCTCTAAGTCTAACGTCTGGAGCAGGTGTTGGACGTTGCTTCATCACCTACGCCAGCTGCTGCGCTGGGAACAGAGAGGAACATGCAGCCTGCATCCGGTACTGCCATGTGGCCCATGTTTTATGGCTCCGTTCCGGCCATACCCTAATTATTCCTCTGTTCTGGCCCAGGGTATCGTACGATTCTGCCCGAGGCGTCAGCGGCTTCCTGTGCCTCCTCTCCCCTCCACAGACGTCGGCTGGCGTGCGGCGCGGCGCGGGACGGTTGTGGTTGCGGAGGGTGGGGTGGGGTGGGGTGGGGGGGGGGGGGGGGGGGGGGTGGAGGCCGGACAGTTCTCGCGTACGGGACGGGCTGGCGTGTTGTACTAGCGCGCTGTAGTGCAGTCAGTCGGTGGCAGGCGGGCGGGTGGTGAATGTGAGGGTGTTGTGTGTGTACTGTGTGAGGAGCTGACGAGTGACTCCCAGCGTGAGTTGGCGTCGGTTGAGTGTGTGTTGTCCGGGAGAGTGTTTGAAGGAAGCCAGCTGGTGTGGCACACACGCCAGTTACCGGTATTTGACGAGTGCCAGCGACGATTGCCAGATCCACGCACGATCCACGCAGGTGACGGCTGCCAGATCCACGTACGATCCACGGAGGTGACAGTGGCCAGATCCAAGCACGATCTACGCAGGTGACCGTTGCCAGATCCACGCACGATCCACGCTGGTGACCGTTGCCAGATTCACGCACGATCCACACATGTGATTGGATGCATTACGTTTGTGGAGGTTCGGTTATCCCCTTGTTTGTTTTGCCTTGTTTTTCTGCGCTGTTTTTGTGAACAACTGTTGGAATAGTAGGGATCCGCAATAGGCATAGGATCTATCCACTCTGTTGACGTTGCTACGTTACAGTTCTCCCAAGTTTACCTCAGACAAGACTGGTTATTGATTCGACATTGATTGAATCGATTGGAATCGTTCTATCAAAATTCCTTGAATAAAAAATAATAATTGATTCACCACCAGATCTTTTGATTCATGAATCGTGATTGAATCAAAACCCGCATCAATTCAAGGCTGATAGAATCAAAAGATTTAACTATTCTTAACGATTCAAGTACACTGGTAAATTGTGCAAATACATGCAGTTCCAGTGGCTACATTCATTTGATACTGAAATAGTATTGTTATCATAACATCGGAATCAGTGACCTTATTCTCTCTGTTTAAAAAAAAAAAAGATAAGAAGAGAAAACTTTATCAAATGACTTGTTTATTGATATTTCGGCCGCAGGTCCTTTTCAAAATTACATCTATTTATATACAATGTTCACATAATATAAGAGAATATAATATATATATATATATATATATATATATATATATATATACATACATACATACATACATACATACATACATACATACATACATACATACATACATACATACATACATACATACATACATACATACATACATACATACATACATACATACATACATACATACATACATACATACATACATACATACATACATACATACATACATACATACATACATACATACATACATACATACATACATACATACATACATACATACATACATACATACATACATACATACATACATACATACATACATACATACATACATACATACATACATACATACATACATACATACATACATACATACATACATACATACATACATACATACATACATACATACATACATACATACATACATACATACATACATACATACAACATACATACATACATACATACATACATACATACATACATACATACATACATACATACATACATACATACATTACATACATACATACATACATACATACATACATACATACATACATACATACATACATACATACATACATACATACATACATACATACATACATACATACATACATACATACATACATACATACATACATACATACATACATACATACATACATACATACAACATACATACATACATACATACATACATACATACATACATACATACATACATACATACATACATACATACATACATACATACATACATACATACATACATACATACATACATACATACATACATACATACATACATACATACATACATACATACATACATACATACATACATACATACATACATACATACATACATACATACATACATACATACATACATACATACATACATACATACATACATACATACATACATACATACATACATACATACATACATACATACATACATACATACATACATACATACATACATACATACATACATACATACATACATACATACATACATACATACATACATACATACATACATACATACATACATACATACATACATACATACATACATACATACATACATACATACATACATACATACATACATACATACATACATACATACATACATACATACATACATACATACATACATACATACATACATACATACATACATACATACATACATACATACATACATACATACATACATACATACATACATACATACATACATACATACATACATACATACATACATACATACATACATACATACATACATACATACATACATACACACACACACACACACACACACACACACACACACACACACACACACACACACACACACACACACACACACACACACACACACACACACACACACACACACACACACACACACACACACACACACACACACACACACACACACACACACACACACACACACACACACACACACACACACACACACACACACACACACACACACACACACACACACACACACACACACACACACACACACACACACACACACACACACACACACACACACACACACACACACACACACACACACACACACACACACACACACACACACACACACACACACACACACACACACACACACACACACACACACACACACACACACACACACACACACACACACACACACACACACACACACACACACACACACACACACACACACACACACACACACACACACACACACACACACACACACACACACACACACACACACACACACACACACACACACACACACACACACACACACACACACACACACACACACACACACACACACACACACACACACACACACACACACACACACACACACACACACACACACACACACACACACACACACACACACACACACACACACACACACACACACACACACACACACACACACACACACACACACACACACACACACACCACACACACACACACACACACACACACACACACACACACACACACACACACACACACACACACACACACACACACACACACACACACACACACACACACACACACACACACACACACACACACACACACACACACACACACACACACACACACACACACACACACACACACACACACACACACACACACACACACACACACACACACACACACACACACAACACACACACACACACACACACACACACACACACACACACACACACACACACACACACACACACACACACACACACACACACACACACACACACACACACACACACACACACACACACACACACACACACACACACACACACACACACACACACACACACACACACACACACACACACACACACACACACACACACACACACACACACACACACACACACACACACACACACACACACACACACACACACACACACACACACACACACACACACACACACACACACACACACACACACACACACACACACACACACACACACACACACACACACACACACACACACACACACACACACACACACACACACACACACACACACACACACACACACACACACACACACACACACACACACACACACACACACACACACACACACACACACACACACACACACACACACACACACACACACACACACACACACACACACACACACACACACACACACACACACACACACACACACACACACACACACACACACACACACACACACACACACACACACACACACACACACACACACACACACACACACACACACACACACACACACACACACACACACACACACACACACACACACACACACACACACACACACACACACACACACACACACACACACACACACACACACACACACACACACACACACACACACACACACACACACACACACACACACACACACACCACACACACACACACACACACACACACACACACACACACACACACACACACACACACACACACACACACACACACACACACACACACACACACACACACACACACACACACACACACACACACACACACACACACACACACACACACACACACACACACACACACACACACACACACACACACACACACACACACACACACACACACACACACACACACACACACACACACACACACACACACACACACACACACACACACACACACACACACACACACACACACACACACACACACACACACACACACACACACACACACACACACACACACACACACACACACACACACACACACACACACACACACACACACACACACACACACACACACACACACACACACACACACACACACACACACACACACACACACACACACACACACACACACACACACACACACACACACACACACACACACACACACACACACACACACCACACACACACACACACACACACACACACACACACACACACACACACCACACACACACACACACACACACACACACACACACACACACACACACACACACACACACACACACACAACACACACACACACACACACACACACACACACACACACACACACACACACACACACACACACACACACACACACACACACACACACACACACACACACACACACACACACACACACACACACACACACACACACACACACACACACACACACACACACACACACACACACACACACACACACACACACACACACACACACACACACACACACACACACACACACACACACACACCACACACACACACACACACACACACACACACACACACACACACACACACACACACACACACACACACACACACACACACACACACACACACACACACACACACACACACACACACACACACACACACACACACACACACACACACACACACACACACACACACACACACACACACACACACACACACACACACACACACACACACACACACACACACACACACACACACACACACACACACACACACACACACACACACACACACACACACACACACACACACACACACACACACACACACACACACACACACACACACACACACACACACACACACACACACACACACACACACACACACACACACACACACACACACACACACACACACACACACACACACACACACACACACACACACACACACACACACACACACACACACACACACACACACACACACACACACACACACACACACACACACACACACACACACACACACACACACACACACACACACACACACACACACACACACACACACACACACACACACACACACACACACACACACACACACACACACACACACACACACACACACACACACACACACACACACACACACACACACACACACACACACACACACACACACACACACACACACACACACACACACACACACACACACACACACACACACACACACACACACACACACACACACACACAACACACACACACACACACACACACACACACACACACACACACACACACACACACACACACACACACACACACACACACACACACACACACACACACACACACACACACACACACACACACACACACACACACACACACACACACACACATACACACAACACACATACACACATACACACATACACACATACACACATACACACATACACACATACACACATACACACATACACACATACACACATACACACATACACACATACACACATACACACTCACACAACACACATACACACATACACACATACACACATACACACATACACACATACACACATACACACATACACACATACACACATACACACATACACACATACACACATACACACATACACACATACACACATACACAACACATACACACAATACACACATACACACATACACACATACACACATACACACATACACACATACACACATACACACATACACACATACACACATACACACATACACACATACACACATACACACATACACACATACACACATACACACATACACACATACACATACACACATACACACATACACACATACACACATACACACATACACACATACACACATACACACATACACACATACACACATACACACATACACACATACACACATACACACATACACACATACACACATACACACATACACACATACACACATACACACATACACACATACACACATACACACATACACACATACACACATACACACATACACACATACACACATACACACATACACACATACACACATACACACATACACACATACACACATACACACATACACACATACACACATACACACATACACACATACACACATACACACATACACACATACACACATACACACATACACACATACACACATACACACATACACACATACACACATACACACATACACACATACACACATACACACATACACACATACACACATACACACATACACACATACACACATACACACATACACACATACACACATACACACATACACACATACACACATACACACATACACACATACACACATACACACATACACACATACACACATACACACATACACACATACACACATACACACATACACACATACACACATACACACATACACACATACACACATACACACATACACACATACACACATACACACATACACACATACACACATACACACATACACACATACACACATACACACATACACACATACACACATACACACATACACACA
The DNA here is from genome assembly GCA_036785665.1 of Chirona hameri. Taxonomy (NCBI): domain Eukaryota; kingdom Metazoa; phylum Arthropoda; class Thecostraca; order Balanomorpha; family Balanidae; genus Chirona; species Chirona hameri. The sequence goes on along the minus strand of JAXIVJ010008052.1, from coordinate 48,574 downwards.
TACACACATACACACATACACACATACACACATACACACATACACACATACACACATACACACATACACACATACACACATACACACATACACACATACACACATACACACATACACACATACACACATACACACATACACACATACACACATACACACATACACACATACACACATACACACATACACACATACACACATACACACATACACACATACACACATACACACATACACACATACACACATACACACATACACACATACACACATACACACATACACACATACACACATACACACATACACACATACACACATACACACATACACACATACACACATACACACATACACACATACACACATACACACATACACACATACACACATACACACATACACACATACACACATACACACATACACACATACACACATACACACATACACACATACACACATACACACATACACACATACACACATACACACATACACACATACACACATACACACATACACACATACACACATACACACATACACACATACACACATACACACATACACACATACACACATACACACATACACACATACACACATACACACATACACACATACACACATACACACATACACACATACACACATACACACATACACACATACACACATACACACATACACACATACACACATACACACATACACACATACACACATACACACATACACACATACACACATACACACATACACACATACACACATACACACATACACACATACACACATACACACATACACACATACACACATACACACATACACACATACACACATACACACATACACACATACACACATACACACATACACACATACACACATACACACATACACACATACACACATACACACATACACACATACACACATACACACATACACACATACACACATACACACATACACACATACACACATACACACATACACACATACACACATACACACATACACACATACACACATACACACATACACACATACACACATACACACATA
>JAXIVJ010008052.1:0-42500 GCA_036785665.1 Chirona hameri | reverse complement strand
CATACATACATACATACATACATACATACATACATACATACATACATACATACATACATACATACATACATACATACATACATACATACATACATACATACATACATACATACATACATACATACATACATACATACATACATACATACATACATACATACATACATACATACATACATACATACATACATACATACATACATACATACATACATACATACATACATACATACATACATACATACATACATACATACATACATACATACATACATACATACATACATACATACATACATACATACATACATACATACATACATACATACATACATACATACATACATACATACATACATACATACATACATACATACATACATACATACATACATACATACATACATACATACATACATACATACATACATACATACATACATACATACATACATACATACATACATACATACATACATACATACATACATACATACATACATACATACATACATACATACATACATACATACATACATACATACATACATACATACATACATACATACATACATACATACATACATACATACATACATACATACATACATACATACATACATACATACATACATACATACATACATACATACATACATACATACATACATACATACATACATACATACATACATACATACATACATACATACATACATACATACATACATACATACATACATACATACATACATACATACATACATACATACATACATACATACATACATACATACATACATACATACATACATACATACATACATACATACATACATACATACATACATACATACATACATACATACATACATACATACATACATACATACATACATACATACATACATACATACATACATACATACATACATACATACATACATACATACATACATACATACATACATACATACATACATACATACATACATACATACATACATACATACATACATACATACATACATACATACATACATACATACATACATACATACATACATACATACATACATACATACATACATACATACATACATACATACATACATACATACATACATACATACATACATACATACATACATACATACATACATACATACATACATACATACATACATACATACATACATACATACATACATACATACATACATACATACATACATACATACATACATACATACATACATATATATATATATATATATATATATATATATATATATTCTCTTATATTTATGTGAACATTGTATATCCATAGATGTAATTTTGAAAAAAGCCTGCAGCCAAAATATCAATAAACAAGTAATTTTTAAAATTTTATCTTCTTAAATAATATAAAAAAACAACGAGGATAAGGTCACTGATTCCGATGATATTGATAACGCTAATCATGTTCCTCGCAGCAGCTTTTAATAATTTTTGAAATAGTATTGCTGTAAGTTGTAACAATTTTAATGATCATATATATGTATGTTTCCATTTTTATTGCTTTTACATGAATTCACCACATATATTTAAATGTTGAATGAAACGTGAATCGATTTTTTTTTTGATTTTTTTATCGGAAGGGATCAATTCTCAAATTTTGTTCTCCGTGAATCGAACGGTGATTGAATCATTCCGATTTCAAAATGAATCATGATTGAATCGTTCCCCCAAAAAATGAATCAATAACCAGTCTGACTATGACGGACAAATATTTGCATCCCGATTCGAATTACTGAAGATTTATAAAGATGCCAAATACTATTTTTATTTGATCTTTTTCTCTCTCAATTTTAAGGCTGCTCAGATACCTTACCATACAAATTAGGTGGCCACAACTTGACGGTTATTTGACCTTAGAGGCTAACGTATTATAATGTTTAGGTCAATAAGGACATTTTTCCGTAAACAAGGAGTTAGCACTTGAAATGAGAAGAAGCACTCAACTTATTGTAAATCCAATCACATTTTGCATAAAAATGCCTCTAGCCGAAGATATTTCAAGTTAAAGTTAATAAGCGTTCCACGCTTATAACGGTTGGTACGCAACTCGGTAACGAATTCACTGTCCGAGATAAAATTATCCTCCCTACGCATTGTTATTTATCATGAAGGTATGCAATATGTTTCCTGCACTCTATCTTTTGCGAATATGTGCCAAACTGTTATGAACAATCAACACGCATTTGCAAAGAAGTGCATCGAAATCGGCAGTTTAGTTTGGCCCCGGACGGCGACCCATTTAGTGTTCTCGACTCCTTACAAAAATGGATGTTTTCCCCATTAATTTTCAGATTGGTATCGGCAGCGGTATCGGCAACCGCATGCAATGGCAATCAAGCATCCGCATCTCGAACGCCATGCGAACAATCACCTGGTGGTTATGGAAAACAATCCGCATTTTTTCTTCTCATTTAGAATGTCGACTCTCAACACTTTTTGTGCGTGCCAAGCAGACTTGTCAATGATTCAATGTGAATCGACTACTTTTGATTGAATCATTCTTATTTCAAATGAATGACTCATGAATCGATTCACCTCATGCGCAAACCTGTTGTGAGTCACTGATTGAATCATTCATACAGATAAAATAGGCTGATTGAATCATTCATTGCTCAAAGAATCATTCTTTTTTGGTCGAACAGCATAAACTGTCCACAAAATATGCCAGCGGCCCAGCATTCATCTGTGCCCTGTGGACAAACCAGGCACTTAATGGCCAATTATATGAGCTCTGTGTCCTGAGCTGTAGCCTGTAATTCATCTATGCGTAAAGAAAGCGAGGCTTTGTGTCCAACTCCAGTGGGCACAAAGCCACTGTTCAATCAGCCCTAACTAGGTGAATACCTTGGAACTGGTAGGGTTAGGGGTAGGTACCTAAATACTTAAAAAAGGGAACTAACTCATACTTTGGTTCATAAACCACACAGTACACGCTCACCTTTTTCACACGAAAAATTATCAAAAGGTACCCACCTTTTCCTAATTTCTAGGCTATACCATATCAAAAACGAAATCATAAACAAACATTTGCATGACCTCCGCATGTCCCAAATATCATTGTCGCATCGGCGCCGCTTTATTCCACATCATGCTTTATCAAAAATAATGCCTAATGCAAAATCAAAATAAATGTTCTATTCGCTTAAAAAAGTGAAACGTAAAGTCATTAATGCTTTTGGAACTTGGAATTTGCAATTATAATAAATATTATAAATATCATTTTATAATCAAAATAAACAACACGCGTGTCCAATTGACTCACATTCACATTCACATTCGGAAATACATTCGCGGACTATTTGGATTGGCTTCAAAATTGGTACACAGATAGATCACGACCTAGTGATCATTTTGGTGAAATCTTAGAGTCGCACATTTAAAATCAAAGGAGTTAGAGCAGGTCAGATAGGTTTAAGGTCAAACAGCAGACTATTCTGATGTGCATAAAAATTGGCACACAGGTAGAGCATAACCTCCCTATCACGCTCATAAAATCTTAGAGTCGCACATTCAAAATCAAAGGAGTTAGACAAAGGAGTCGACACTTCCCTTTAATGCTGAGTGATTGAATCAAGATTGAATCATTCATTATGGTAATGTTGAGTGATTGAATCATGATTGAATCATTCATTATGGTAATGTTGAGTGATTGAATCATGATTGAATCATTCATTATGGTAATGTTGAGTGATTGAATCATGATTGAATCATTCATTATGGTCCGTGAATCACTGTGAATCGACTCATGACAAATATGAATCATTGACAAGTCTGGTGCCAAGTGGCTTTTGTTGACGGTTGCGACTGGTTGCGACCGGTTGCGACTGCGAGGCTGTCTAGAGGTAGTTATCGGCAAGGCATCGGCGCAAACCCGTTTGGTAGCTCCCAAGTATTGGCTAATACCAAAAACTATTGACGCCGATGGGTCGATAGTCGATACGGAAATATGACGCTCTAGTTTTGGACACCAGTAAGCTCGTAGTCATGGTAACGCCGCTGCAGAGCTGCTGGTTATTAATATACCAATCACCGTGCTGGTCATCAGTATTACATTGGCCCAGTTTGCAGTGCCCTGAACAGAACACGAGGACACCGGCGGTGTGATCTGAAGTGTGCATGGTGGTGGTGGTGGGAGTGGTGCGCTCGGCATTAACTCGCTCGGCGGTGTGATCTGAAGTGTGCATGGTGGTGGTGGTGGGAGTGGTGCGCTCGGCATTAACTCGCTCGGCGGTGTGATCCGAAGTGTGCATGGTGGTGGTGGTGGGAGTGGTGCGCTCGGCATTAACTCGCTCGGCGGTGTGATCTGAAGTGTGCATGGTGGTGGTGGTGGGAGTGGTGCGCTCGGCATTAACTCGCTCGGCGGTGTGATCTGAAGTGTGCATGGTGGTGGTGGTGGGAGTGGTGCGCTCGGCATTAACTCGCTCGGCGGTGTGATCTGAAGTGTGCATGGTGGTGGTGGTGGGAGTGGTGCGCTCGGCATTAACTCGCTCGGCGGTGTGATCTGAAGTGTGCATGGTGGTGGTGGTGGGAGTGGTGCGCTCGGCATTAACTCGCTCGGCGGTGTGATCTGAAGTGTGCATGGTGGTGGTGGTGGGAGTGGTGCGCTCGGCATTAACTCGCTCGGCGGTGTGATCTGAAGTGTGCATGGTGGTGGTGGTGGGAGTGGTGCGCTCGGCATTAACTCGCTCGGCGGTGTGATCTGAAGTGTGCATGGTGGTGGTGGTGGGAGTGGTGCGCTCGGCATTAACTCGCTCGGCGGTGTGATCTGAAGTGTGCATGGTGGTGGTGGTGGGAGTGGTGCGCTCGGCATTAACTCGCTCGGCGGTGTGATCTGAAGTGTGCATGGTGGTGGTGGTGGGAGTGGTGCGCTCGGCATTAACTCGCTCGGCGGTGTGATCTGAAGTGTGCATGGTGGTGGTGGTGGGAGTGGTGCGCTCGGCATTAACTCGCTCGGCGGTGTGATCTGAAGTGTGCATGGTGGTGGTGGTGGGAGTGGTGCGCTCGGCATTAACTCGCTCGGCGGTGTGATCTGAAGTGTGCATGGTGGTGGTGGTGGGAGTGGTGCGCTCGGCATTAACTCGCTCGGCGGTGTGATCTGAAGTGTGCATGGTGGTGGTGGTGGGAGTGGTGCGCTCGGCATTAACTCGCTCGGCGGTGTGATCTGAAGTGTGCATGGTGGTGGTGGTGGGAGTGGTGCGCTCGGCATTAACTCGCTCGGCGGTGTGATCTGAAGTGTGCATGGTGGTGGTGGTGGGAGTGGTGCGCTCGGCATTAACTCGCTCGGCGGTGTGATCTGAAGTGTGCATGGTGGTGGTGGTGGGAGTGGTGCGCTCGGCACTAACGTGAATCGTTAACGTTTACGTCCAACGATCATAGTATTGTTGCGTTACAACTGAATTATTCCTGGAAAACATGTGTAAGAGCTATTTTTGCAACCTTGTAATGCGTTTATACTCGAACTAAAATGCATTCACTAAAGCTCATACCCATGTCCAGCGGCACTGCACCACTGTGTTTTCATTTAGGAGTGTCTGAGTCCGACTGAGCTCGACTATATGAGCTTTGACATAAACCTGCACCCGTGGTGACTAAATCGCCTCCGCACTTGGTTTCTGGTTTCGACATCGCTTTGTCATTGGAATAAATGCATTTCACGAAGTCGGTGGCCCGTGGATTGTGCTGCTGGTGAATGGCGCTCGGGCTACCGACTGAATACGTCATTTGATATCCGACAGCCCAGCTGACTCGTGTCGTGATCGTGACGTGGTCGTGAACTGACTCGTGTCGTGGTCGTGTCGTGGTCGTGAGCTGACTCGTGTCGTGGTCGTATCGTGGTCGTGAGCTGACTCGTGTCGTGATCGTGTCGTGGTCGTGAGCTGACTCGTGTCGTGGTCGTGTCGTGGTCGTGAGCTGACTCGTGTCGTGGTCGTGAGCTGACTCGTGTCGTGGTCGTGTCGTGGTCGTGAGCTGACTCGTGTCGTGGTCGTGAGCTGACTCGTGTCGTGATCGTGTCGTGGTCGTGAGCTGACTCGTGTCGTGAGCGTGTCGTGGTCGTGAACTGACTCGTGTCGTGGTCGTGTCGTGGTCGTGAGCTGACTCGTGTCGTGAGCGTGTCGTGGTCGTGAGCTGACTCGTGTCGTGATGTTTACGCAGGGTCGTGACGTGCGTGTGACGCTGGCCTTGTCGGCCCGTCACGTCACATCACGTCACGTCACGTCACATCACGCGTTAACGGATAATGGCGCATGCCAGCCTCCTGTCTCCCATCTGTGGGAGACAGGACGGAGGCGGGAGACGGTGCGGGACGGGGGACGCGACGGAGACGGGAGACGCGACGGAGACGTGAGACGGTGCGGGACGGGAGACGCGACGGAGACGGGAGACGGTGCGGGACGGGAGACGCGACGGAGACGGGAGACGGTGCGGGACAGGAGACGCGACGGAGACGGGAGACGGTGCGGGAACGGGAGGCAGGACGGATACAGGAGACATTGAGGAAACAGGAGACATTGCGGAGACGGGAGAGAGGGCGGAGACTGGATACATGACGGGGAGACAGGAGACATGGCGGAGATGGGCAACATTAATGAGGCGGGAGAGAGGGTGGGCACCGGAGACATTGCGGAGACTGGATATACAATTTAGATCCTAGAACGAGATGGCAAGCATCGGTATGACACTTAACCACACAGCCGTCCTCGGCTACACTCCCAGGCTACACTCGTCCCAGGCTACACTCGTGCATTCACTTACGTCGTCCACTAACCGTCAATAGGCTTGTCCCTATTACTGAGTATGACACTATCATTATACGGAACTCGAAGGCAAACGGAAGCAAATACATAACGCCGCGTACTGCATAGTTGAGAGAGAAGACCAGGTTTCCATTTTCCACCAGTTGAAAGAGCTATGTTTATATACTAAGTTGAACTATTTTGTTTGAAAACGTCGCCGGCGTTGTAAACCTTGACAAATGATTTACAATCTTTGAAAGCATGAGTTTCCAGCTTTGGTCTTAACCTGGTCCACTAGTAGCTTGAGCAACCCCAGACCACATAATCAGCCGAATTAAGTGGTACGAGTTAACTCGCCTCCTAGACCGGAATAAGCGCTTTAATTCGACATATATGCACACACACGCACGCACGCACGCACGCACGCACGCACGCACGCACGCACGCACGCACGCACGCACGCACGCACGCACGCACGCACGCACGCACGCACGCACGCACGCACGCACGCACGCACGCACGCACGCACGCACGCACGCACGCACGCACGCACGCACGCACGCACGCACGCACGCACGCACGCACGCACGCACGCACGCACGCACGCACGCACGCACGCACGCACGCACGCACGCACGCACGCACGCACGCACGCACGCACGCACGCACGCACGCACGCACGCACGCACGCACGCACGCACGCACGCACGCACGCACGCACACACGCACGCACGCACGCACGCACGCACGCACGCACGCACGCACGCACACACACACACACGCACACACACACACACACACACACACACGCACACGCACACGCATACGCACACATGCTGATGTGCTGCTGAGTTGATGCAATCGTGCCTATCACGGGTTGTGAGCACGGCCTAACCCAAAAACATCAACAGTTGGGAAACCTTTCGCAGCATTCAGCTACAAGCCACATTTTTTTCCATGGTTCGCCGTCACAAGGTTTCACGTTGCCTTCAAATCGATGTTGTTTGCGTTCTTTGCGTGTTTCTGCAAAAGAGTGAAGCCGCAAGTATGTCACGCAGATGGGTATGTCACGCAGATGGGTATGTCACGCAGATGGGTATGTCAGATGTGCGTGCAGCGTGTTCTGAATAGACGATTCAGTGTTTGCATTACGCTCCCGCTTCGGCCGGATTGTTTGCTGCATACACTGTCTGCACGAGACCGGATGCCCCGCCTGATATCCCGTGACCACGTCACGTGATGATCACGTCACTGACCGAGCGGAAAACGTGCAGCAGAAACAGAGCAGTTTGGCGTTCGGCTCTGCCCGGCCCCGCTCTCCTGTGTGGCCTGGTAGCACTATGATAAATTGGCTTATTCTGCCATCACATTATTCAGCGAGCAGATAACCGAATCGCTGCTGAATCGGATAGGCGATACCGATAGCCATTCATTAGCGGTGATGACACATTAGGCCTGTTTACAGCGATAGCCATTCATTAGCGGTGATGTCACATTAGGCCTGTTTACAGCGATAGCCATTCATTAGCGGTGATGACACATTGGGCCTGTTTACAGCGATACCCATTCATTAGCGGTGATGACACATTATACCTGTTTACAGCGATAGCCATTCATTAGCGGTGATGACACATTAGGCCTGTTTACAGCGATAGCCATTCATTAGCGGTGATGACACATTAGGCCTGTTTACAGCGATAGCCATTCATTAGCGGTGATGACACATTAGGCCTTTTTACAGCGATAGCCATTCATTACCAGTGATGACACATTAGGCATGTTTACAGCGATAGCCATTCATTAGCGGTGATGACACATTAGGCCTGTTTACAGCGATAGCCATTCATTAGTGGTGATGACACATTAGGCCTGTTTACAGCGATAGCCATTCATTAGCGGTGATGATACATTAGGCCTGTTTACAGCGATAGCCATTCATTAGCGGTGATGTCACATTAGGCCTGTTTACAGCGATAGCCATTCATTAGCGGTGATGACACATTAGGCCTGTTTACAGCGATAGCCATTCATTAGCGGTGATGACACATTAGGCCTGTTTACAGCGATAGCCATTCATTAGCGGTGATGACACATTAGGCCTGTGTCCCCCCCCCCCAAAAGAACACTGATGTGCAGCAACTATCACACAACACATTCTTAGCATACAATAAGAGAAAGACATGCCAAGGTTCCAGAAATGTGAACTGGGAACCAGATGCAGTATCCCTACCAGGAATTGCGTGTTTAATTAGGTTAGTAGGTGCCCGAGTGATTTGTTGGACCAATCGGCTATGTCTTGATACAATGTGTTATTATGACTAACAATCAAACCATACCCAAATCTACAAGTTGAATTCATCTTCATTTGTTTTCTGGCTTTTGCTTGTGGTGAAAGTCATGGTTGGATTGAACGTTTCATGTGAAACGAGGACATATTTAATTCTTTCAAATATAACCACAACTCACAAGTAAATCTTACACCACTGACATTGAATGTGGGAGTTTTAAAGCATAAATAAATGCATTCTTATATTTTAGCGCCACAAAAGGTGAAATATGCTTAAACTTTGAAATTGATGGAAACGGGAGCCCCATTAGTGATTACGAGTGAGCGCGAAGCGCTCGCTCGTCCTTCCGTGGTATATGGAAACACATCTGAATATGAGCGGCCCGGCCCGACCCGACCCGACCCGTGGCGACACTTTTGAGAAGCTCATGTATCTGCAACCACACGTCCGATTGACGGGTGCGGATAACGCTAGCATTCTTATTTTGACCAAATGACGTGGGAAGCATGGTTTAGGGTGGTGGGAACTGGTGGGAACCACGTTTCACCCAAATCATGAGGCTGTGCTATACATTCGATGGTTTGCGCTTCAATCGATGATAATAGGCCCTCGGATGCATGAAATGAAAATCGATTCCGGCTCCGTATCGATATTTAAGTATAAGAAATAAGAATAACTACTCAAAATATTAGTTATATATAGGTAAACATACATGGATAACAACAAGAATATTTAACTATAATACAAAACTATTTACCCGACCGATTAACCCGACCTTAGGTCACCGATATACAAAATCCGAGATAAACAAATTGTAGGTACCTATTACCTTATGAAGTCCTACAAGTTTGAAACCAATCGGCCTAAAACTGTGGCTGTGGTACGACCGCAAACTTTTGGAGGTGGGGTCATCACGTGACCTGGTCTGGTGACCTAACCTGAGATGACTCGAAGTCAAGAATTGCACATAATGTGGTTAGTTGATTTCCGAACAGGTATGCAACAAGCCTTGGGGTGGGCGGATTTCGCCCACCCCCTCCAGTGCGCGTGTTAACCCGCGTCCCGATGTGCGAACTCGAACCGTACGTCGCTGCCCGCCAGAGTACTGAGACGACATCGGGCTGGCGCCAGGCCAGCTGGCGTCCGCATTATCACTGTGACCTTGTAACCCTCTGTACCAATGGCCGTTCGACATCGACTGCGCGGAGACCGAGTTTGGGACGGCGGTGTTTTGGAGGTTAAAATACAGAGCCACCAGTGAGCTTGAGCGGAGTGTTTGTGTGCCGGCAGTGCGCCCTTTGAGACCGTGCACCACCACACCGACCTAACCTACTAACGTAACGCCAAAGTGGTCATCGGAATTTCTTAATGAGATGCATCGATAGCATAAGATAATTGAGTTTATGGGTCATACTTTCCATCCAAAGCATCGGCTGCGATCATTGTCGCTTAAATTGCTCTTAGGGGTATAATGTACCTACACCTAAGAGCAGTATGTGGTGGATGAGCGAAAGTCAGATTTTAAGTTCAAGGTAGGTCACAAAGATGAACTATTGGTCTGGGATCTAAAAATATCACGCGAAACATATTTTATGGATTATTTTACACGTAAAATTTGATAGTAATAGCCAACTGACGTCGTGTAAGGAGACTTAAGTGACGTTAAAGTCAAGTTCAAGGTCAAGGTCAGGTCATATAAGGTCAAAATTTGGGATTTATTAATTTGTATGAAAAGGCGTTTTGCTAGACCAGTTTTGTCTCGGAAATACAGTAGTGACGTCTTGTATCTGTATCTAGTCATAACACAAACAAAAAATGAAATTTCAAACATTGATATATTGAGTTGTTCATGCTTGAAGAGCAATACATCAGTCAATTTTTTTTATATATGGTTTGGGCATCATCCGCTTGTGGTACTCCAAGGTACATAGGTACATTCTGTTTTTTCTTTATGTTTTTGAAACTTTTGATTTTGTATGAATTTTTCCAAAACAAATAATAATGTCCGTTATTTTGACGCTTTTATAGGCATTAGGTCTATGCAATTAGTTTGAAACGCGATTGTATGCGAATCTTCCAACATTTATCGTTTTTTCCGCTAAAATGGCATGACATGACGTCACTTAAGCTTTATTATCTCCTAAAATACTTAACCAATTCCAATGCCATTTTGTGGAAAAGTGTAGAATTGGTGGAGCATCAGGCACACAAAGTGATGGTGGCGATATGTTATGTCTTTTAAAAGTTATTGAGAAAGTCCGCGAGGAGGGCAGATTCTATCCCCCCCCCCTCTCCCCAGCGGGACGTGGATGCATTTTTCATACATTTAAGATAGTTGATTATGCAACGGAATCTTGATAGCTGGTGGCCTTAAATATCAGTTGACAGCTCGCTGAGATACTCTCGACTTCTTATTATATTTGGTTTGTTATTCGCAATGATGTAATAGCGGTATTGTCCTCTTTCACACAGTGTGGTTGACCCGACCCTATAGCGCTAATGGATATGCCATTTTCTATGTTGTTTTCTTGGTTCCTAAATGTATGTACCTAGCTTCGCGAAGAATGTCAATTATTTTCTTTTTCTTTTCCTGTTATAGTGGGAGCTGAGCTATAACAACCTTACAGATTTATAGTGACACGACCAACCCTAAAGGTCTTGTTAAATTGTGGTATAAATTTTAGCCTGTCAAATGGGCTGAGTCTAACTGCCCATTGGATGCAACATCCATATCTCGAACAGAACAACAGCAATGAGTCGGGCTTTATGCTTCAAAGTCGAAATGTTTTTATATTTTGTAGATGCTATAAATTTATCAACTCACACGCCACGCATGGATAAGTATACGTTGAAGGGAGTAAGAGCACAAAGCCCGAATTCACTTCAGTACCGTGACCGTGACCCTAGGCTGAGAAAGGCTTACGTGAACAGGGGCATGGGAACTACTTTGCGGAGGGGGGGGGGACTTTTTGGTAATACTACGACAAAAATTAAGACTGAAGAGAAGCAGCGTGTATCGCTCTTTTCCATACCCAATGCTGTTTATTGCCAATAGTATGTCATATATTTAAGGACATGGGTATCAATTAGTGGTGCCAGTTTCATAAAATATTTGTCCAACGTCCGACCGATGTCCAAGACCATGGTCTGCTGTCCGTCCGAAACAGTCCGAAAATCATTGTTTGCCCGAAATTTGTCCGAAAGCAGAACAAGTGTTTGATATGGAAATAAATTACCTGTGGCACACTTTCTTTTTTTAATAAAAAATGAACAAGTGATTTTCGCGACAAACCATCCTTGGGCATTGTATGTCCGAAAATGTCCAAAGAAATATGCTTATGTCCGTCCGAAAACCGAACCGGTCTTCGGACAAATTCGGAATTCCGAAAATGATTGTACCGATTAGCACCACTAGTATCAATGTCGTATAAGGAAATGGGTCGCCTAACAAGCAAAACAAAACTAGAGAAAAGCTTGTAAACATTAAGAAGGAGCGACACTGGTACTAGGGTCACGAAAAGCCGGAGAAACGGTGCTGGAGCTTTCACCGTGCCTGAATCCAGAACCACACTTTCTTTTATGTCCGAAAATGTCCAAAGAAATATGCTTATGTCCGTCCGGAAACCGAACCTTGAGCTTGACTGACTCCCGAACCTGAAGTATCTGAGGTGATGTGCCGGGCTCGCACCAAGTTGACCACATACAAATCATGCATTTAGCATATATTTGCTGCGAGTAAAATACTTGGCTTCAACCAAGTTATGCTATGCCGTGTTTTACGGTGTTATGGTCAATGTTTCAGGTACATTTTTATTAATTGATCGTTATACGGTCGTACTGCAAGTGAGCTGGCAAACCAATGCATTTAGAACACACGCATTTTTCAGAGACAAGTCTTTCAGGCTCTACTTATATAGAAGTTAGTGATTTAGTTAGTATTTGTTTTTGTTAGGTAACTGTTGCCGAATTAAGGCCCATTAACACGCGCACTGCCGAGGGTTCGCGCCAACCTCGAACTGGCGGGGAGGGATTTCCGCCCCCCCCCCCCTATGATATAAAAAACGCAATGTAGCGACAAGCGGAAACGATGGTAGGTAGATAGCTCGAGACAAGCTCTATCGAAAGTATTCAGGTCATTTTTAGGTCAGGTCAATATTGAGTTCATCAGAGGTTACCAAAGATCAAATTCCTGCTATATGTATATAAGTGCCCTTGATAAAACCGTCTATATCTCGATAACTAAAAGACCTAGCGACGCGCAGAAAAAGTTCGCCTTTGTTGTTGTTGGGTTCCATCAGAATTGACATAAGGTCAATAGTTAGGTCAGCAGAAGCCATTTAATTTGAAACATTCTAATAATTGCCGAATTGTTAAGAAATAACTTTTGACAGACGCACGATCGAGTAAAACAGATTTTACCATTGCGTTTATCTCGTCGATACGCATCGAATGATATATTGGATGACCTAGTTAGGTCATATACAATAGTTAGGTCAGCAGAAGCCATTCAATTTGAAACATTCTAATAATTGCCGAATTGTTTTTAAGAAATAACTTTTGACAGACGCACGATCGAGTCCCCCCCCCCCCATCAGAAAAGCAGCGGCATTGTGCATCACGGCGAAATTTCCATATTTATTTCGACGAAGCCGTTAAACCTAACCAGGGTGTGGTAGAAAACAATTGTAATAACATAATCGAACCTGACCTAATCTTTACAGCAATTACGGTCGCAGGAACCCACGTTTAGAACGCTCCGCTCCGGAGCCCCCCCCCCCCCCCCGACCATTTCGTAGACAAAATCTATCCCTACGGCGTAAATAAGTTGTCCGATGTGTCTACGCAACCTAACCTATTAAAGGGACACTGCCTATATCGGATGATATCGCAAAAACCGAATTAAACAAGTCCTAAGGACTACTTATGATTTTTAATCGTCCTCAAAGGCTTACCCAAGCAGCGCAAATACAAACAAAACAATCATTTATTTCATTTCTTCATAAGAATCTAAAAACTGTTCACGATTTCTACGCACCACTACATATATGAATTATGGAGGCGCTTGTTCCAGTTAACTGCATCTGACCAACCGTCAGCTGACGCTATTGCAACAATTGGATGAGGCGGCAACACACTTATACATTGTCGGTCCTGTTAAAGGGATTATACGGGTTTTTCCCAGAATAATTGAGTTACATAGTAAAACGTACTTATAAAGGTGGTAGAAGTCCCACGGTAGCCACATTTTTCTGGAAATGACCTCTTCTGCACGTAAGGACATTCCAAAGTGCGCGGTGATGCCACCGCGTATTTTCTGCAGGACCGGCTGAGACAGAGCCAGTCATCTCTTTTATGCTAATAAAAACACCTAACTTATGGCATATTTCCGGTAATTAAGCAATATTTGAAAGAAAATAAACTTGTTTTGTTCCAACGACAGCAGCAGTTACCTAGTTTTCCCATAACATTCTATATTTTTCATGAATTTTCATTCCAAAAAAATAATACGCCTCCACCAAATTCTCAACGCTAAAGGCCAGAGAAAATAAAACCACAAAAACACAAAACCTCAACGAACAGTGTGTAGTAATACAAAGTCCTGTCAGTTTTGAATTGCATAATAATTTTGTGATCCAGTGTAGGACTTGCAGATAATTCAAAACTCTAAAATTGATCTTAAGATAAAAGTGGTGGACAGAAGTGCCGATCAAGTACTCGTTATCTGATACTAGTCTCGAAAAACGCCCAAGTTTTAACGCTGATAATTGCTGAAATAATGGACTAAATGAGCATTGAGGTCCCTGTTATAAGTCTTAAACGTGTTTAAAGCTCATACAACTGCAAAAGAGTGCATTTCCTTTCAGGACGGAAACCCGTATAATCCCTTTAACTACATGAAACGAATCTGGCGCATCTGGCGCACTTGAGTTGTTGCCACAAAAAACCTCGGTCGGAATCAAAATCCCTTCGGAATTAATCTTATCCCTTCGGAATTAATCTCTACTTTTATCCAATTATTGGGCTTAAATCTGGCATAATAAGACATAAAATGTTTTCTGACATTACAAATTTCAACAGAATGCTTAAGCAAAAAGTATAACTATTTACCATTGTTGCACAACGCTGCAATTCATTGAGTTTGGTGCGTAGTGGTGAGCGCACCCGTCAAGGTCATTGGCTGGAAGAAAACCGAACTTTGTACGATGATATTGAGCGACTGGGCGCGAATTTCGAAACACGGACTTTATAGTGTTAAAGGAAATAGTTCACCTTCGGAACATTTTTCAGAACACGATTTTACTATATTTTGTAATACAGTTTCTTTTTTTCTTTTCAAAAATGGTCCTACATCGCGCCAATTCAGGACAGAAGGTCGTAAATTATTAATTTTATGGTGATCGTTATTGGTCTGCGCATGCTCCCTGGCAGTGCTGGCACTTTCAGACGGTACGGTACATCATATATGCGCCGCATTTCTTCGTCAAAAAGTCAAATATCTTCGGCTGGAGTCTTTTCAGCCAAGAAAAGTTGCGGATAAGGATTTCTCAACACGGGCTACAAAACTGCTATTTCAGTTCAAAACCCCATGTTGAAGGTGAACTATTTCCTTTAATCAGATGCGATTGCTCTTTAACATATCAAATTTTACTTTAAAGAGACTTTGTCCCTTTAATAATAAAAACGGTTTCGTCGGAGGAAATATGGAAATGTTGCCGTGGCGCACATTGCCGCTGCTTTTCTGATGTTACCATATGACGTGACGTCATACTGTGCTGCCATATTTTGCATAACACTGCGCACCGACAGGTACCTTAGTCAAAGATAACCAATTGGACACGTCGACAAAGTGGCATTCGGCAAAAATACATTTCTACTTTTCCACATGTCGACAAAATTACATTTCGGCAAAAAGGCACTTCGACCTTTTCTCATGTTGACAACATGACATTCGGCAAAAAACATTTATATATTTTTTCTTTCACATGTCGACGAAATGGCATTTCGACAAAATGACGTCGGCAAAAAGACATTTAGACATTTTGACACGTCGGCAAAAAGGCATTTCGACTATTAGCATTCGCCATTTTGCTTTCGGCATATTCACATTTCGACAAAAAGACATGTCGTCAAAGTGTCCTTCGACAATCCGCATTCCGCAAAAGGACATTCGGCAAAATGACATTCGCCATTATGTCTGGAGACCGGCTAAATAGCTGTGAGTCAAGTCTCAACACACCCGCCGCCGGCGGCCCGGCTGGAGGACCTGCGTTCCTCCTGCAGTCTTGGCTTCTTCGCCGTGTCATCCGCACTGGGAGCAATATGAGGCTAACTTAGTGCTCGAACAGAGCCGACGACGCTTATCGTGCTTCCGACAATGGTCCCTACACCCGGCGCCGCTGTCACCGCCTACCCCCCCCCCCCCCCCCCCGCCTACACCCGGCGCCGCTGCCACCGGCGCCGCTGCCAATAGTCCCTACACCCGGCGCCGCTGCCACACCCCCCCCCCCCGTCAAGCCCCTTTGTGAGGGGCGCGACCCGGGTGAGTCAGACTGGTGAGACTCCCTAGTTGGCGAGGGGACGCCGCCGTCCAGGTCGGGTGCTGCAGAATCAATACGGTAGCCGGTGCTAGCGCCGGCGGCCCGGCTGGACCGACCGCTGGACCTGTGCGGCGGCGGCCCCTGCAGCCTGCAGGGAGCCGCCCAGGGAGCCTGAAGGGAGCGGTCCAGGAAGCCTGCAGGGAGCCTGCAGGGAGCGGTCCAGGAGGCTGCAGGGAGCGGTCCAGGGAGCCTGAAGGGAGCGGTCCAGGAGGCTGAAGGGAGCAGTCCAGGGAGCCTGAAGGGAGTGGTCCAGGGAGCCTGAAGGGAGCGGTCCAGGGAGCCTGAAGGGAGCGGTCCAGGAAGCCTGCAGGGAGCTGTCCAGGGAGCCTGAAGGGAGCGGTCCTGGAGGCTACAGGGAGCGGTCCAGGGAGCCTGAAGGGAGCGATCCAGGGAGCCTGAAGGGAGCGGTCCAGGGAGCCTGAAGGGAGCCGTCCAGGGAGACTACAGGGAGCGGTCCAGGGAGCCTGAAGGGAGCCGTCTAGGGAGCCTGCAGGGAGCCGTCCAGGGAGCCTGCAGGGAGCCGTCCAGGGAGCCTGCAGGGAGCCGTCCAGGGAGTCTGCAGGCTCCAGGCCATCGGTTCGGTGCGCTATGGGTGCGCCAGGAATAGGATTTGGGAGGCATATAAGGTGACCAACCTCTTTCTGGGGCCTCTGAAGCGACGAATATCTGTGATAATATGTAGCCTGTCTTTTTGTTTTCTTGAGCCCCTGTGGAATACAGGACTTTACTTGTGTCTCTTTTGTGACTTAACGCAATTCCTGCCAGTCTGGCATCACATCTGCCAGTCTGGCATTGAATGCAGAGCGAATTATTCATTTCATTTCATTTTTATTTTCATTTCACTGCACTGGCCTCATCATGTGTTTGTCGCAAATGGCGCAATATCTTTGATGCATCCGAGCAATGAAGGTCCTCGGACGAATTTATGTAAGGAGCGCGGCTATAATCGAATACTATAACCTAGATCTGTCTACATTCAGGCCTGATATCGGGCCATTGAGCAGTCGAAGCTTTTATCCGAGTAGATGGCAGCCGGCCTCTCGCATATAGATTAACCGCAGTCGCTACCGCACCGTTCGACATTGCGACACATGTAGAGTGGCCGTGGCAGTGCGAACCGGACGGAGTGGCCCGACACACGATCACTCTGACGGTGACGTCATGACTCGGCGGTTGATGTAACCTGCTGACCTTTACCTTTACTCGGTGACCTTTACCGTACGTGTAGGTATGTACCTGAACGGTGCTGGCTGCACGTTGTCAACACAGCTTTGCCGTCGCGTAGATACATTGTATATGAATACAAGCCCGCTGGAGTGGTATACCAATATCACCACAGGTTTTGAGGGGTAAAAAGAGGTCCTCACTTATCAGTCGATGCCAAAGTCCTCGCCTCTTTAGGGTAGGCGTGCTCTACACTGTGACCTGGGAATAGTCACTTGCTGAGGGACTCGAGGGAGCGGACGCTCTGGCCCTCGTTCGCAGACCAGCAGCCTCCCTCTTCCCTCCTCCCTCTCACATGACCGTTAATCACAGCCACTTGAGCGCATTACCAGCCACGGACAATGGCGGATCCAGGAGTGGGGGGGGGGGGGGGGACAAAGGGACCACGGCCCCCAAAGATCTTGCAACCGTGATTTGGCCCCGCCCAGAAACGGCCGGACGTACAGTGGGCAGGGGCGGACGGCCGACGACCCGCTCTACCCTCCCCCGGTCAACAACTTTTCGCTGACGGCTGTGACGACCCCCCCCCCCCTCAACAATTTCGTGGAAATACGCCACTGGATTTGCCCTTCCCAAACCCACGGCTAGATCCACCCTTGGCCACGGGCAGCGAGGTGTCCCGTACAGCGAGGTGGCCACCCATACATCATCATGCGGTGCGTGTGTACTGTGTGTGTGGGCTGTGGGGGTGGTGGCTGCGGCTCTCTCGCCGTGTCTCCGCCGAGCGCCGATCGGACGGTCTGGCCAGGGCCTGATGCTGCTAACTGATCGGACGGTCTGGCCAGGGCCTGATGCTGCTAACTGATCGGACGGTCTGGCCAGGGCCTGATCCTGCTAACTGATCGGACGGTCTGGACAGGGCCTGATGCTGCTAACTGATCGGACGGTCTGGCCAGGGCCTGATCCTGCTAACTGATCGGACGGTCTGGACAGGGCCTGATCCTGCTAACTGATCGGACGGTCTGGCCAGGGCCTGATCCTGCTAACTGATCGGACGGTCTGGCCAGGGCCTGATGCTGCTAACTGATCGGACGGTCTGGCCAGGGCCTGATCCTGCTAACTGATCGGACGGTCTGGCCAGGGCCTGATCCTGCTAACTGATCGGACGGTCTGGCCAGGGCCTGATGCTGCTAACTGATCGGACGGTCTGGCCAGGGCCTGATCCTGCTAACTGATCGGACGGTCTGGACAGGGCCGCACACTGATGCTGGGCCAGGGCTGCACACTGATGCTGGGCCAGGGCTGCACACTGATGCTGGGCCAGGGCTGCACACTGATGCTGGGCCAGGGCTGCACACTGATGCTGGGCCAGGGCTGCACACTGATGCTGGGCCAGGGCTGCACACTGATGCTGGGCCAGGGCTGCACACTGATGCTGGGCCAGGGCTGCACACTGATGCTGGGCCAGGGCCGCACACTGATGCTGGGCCAGGGCTGCACACTGATGCTGGGCCAGGGCTGCACACTGATGCTGGGCCAGGGCTGCACACTGATGCTGGGCCAGGGCTGCACACTGATGCTGGGCCAGGGCTGCACACTGATGCTGGGCCAGGGCTGCACACTGATGCTGGGCCAGGGCTGCACACTGATGCTGGGCCAGGGCTGCACACTGATGCTGGGCCAGGGCTGCACACTGATGCTGGGCCAGGGCTGCACACTGATGCTGGGCCAGGGCTGCACACTGATGCTGGGCCAGGGCTGCACACTGATGCTGGGCCAGGGCTGCACACTGATGCTGGGCCAGGGCTGCACACTGATGCTGGGCCAGGGCTGCACACTGATGCTGGGCCAGGGCTGCACACTGATGCTGGGCCAGGGCTGCACACTGATGCTGGGCCAGGGCTGCACACTGATGCTGGGCCAGGGCTGCACACTGATGCTGGGCCAGGGCTGCACACTGATGCTGGGCCAGGGCTGCACACTGATGCTGGGCCAGGGCTGCACACTGATGCTGGGCCAGGGCTGCACACTGATGCTGGGCCAGGGCTGCACACTGATGCTGGGCCAGGGCTGCACACTGATGCTGGGCCAGGGCTGCACACTGATGCTGGGCCAGGGCTGCACACTGATGCTGGGCCAGGGCTGCACACTGATGCTGGGCCAGGGCTGCACACTGATGCTGGGACAGGGCTGCACACTGATGCTGGGCCAGGGCTGCACACTGATGCTGGGCCAGGGCTGCACACTGATGCTGGGCCAGGGCTGCACACTGATGCTGGGCCAGGGCTGCACACTGATGCTGGGCCAGGGCTGCACACTGATGCTGGGCCAGGGCTGCACACTGATGCTGGGCCAGGGCTGCACACTGATGCTGCTAACCGCGGAGCTTTCACGACTTTTGTAAATTACTATTTGACCTTATTCTCTACGTATACTAAACACAGAGGGTTGGGCCAGTTCAACAAGGACAAAGACGGACGAAACAGGCATGACGAGTCGACAGTGATTCGACTCAGAAAGAGGGATAGTCTTGCGGCATGTGATCGCCACTGACATAAGGGACAACTATCGTGTAACCCGAGAAACCAGTGTCAATGGCAGCCACTACAGGAAATTACCCAGCTACAGATAAGAGCCTGCTTTGTTCCACGGAGCGTTAAATTACCCCGATTATCCCGAGCTCGGTATAATGCTGGTAATATCCGGCTATCATGTGACATCTGATGTCTTTCCGTCTGATGCCGCTGACGATCTGCATTAACTCGGTGGGTCCTCAGTTGAAAACAAACCGACTCTTATCCGCTGATGTCTGGATAAGAGAGATTGGCCAGTACAAAAACAAACAACATAATCGGGAACATTTGGCACGGCATTTCTTTCTATGTCGTGGGATTGTACCAAACTGCTGTCGGTTTATTATGGACAGTCTCGTGGAGTTTGGTAGGGATAAGCCGGCTGTAAAGTCGCAGATGTCTTAAATCGAGTGCTGTTGTTCGAAATATCTGCTATACCGGGACAAATGGCTTGTAAGTTTGGCGCAAATGGGTTACTTGACTCGGAAATGGGGCGTTTCGAAAGGCGCTAATTTAAGATCGTGTTAAGCTTGTGAACTGCTCAAAAAATAGGGCGACCGGGGAGGCTAAAACCGAATGTAGCGAGAAGGCGAGAACGGGATACGGCAGCATAGGAAGTAAACATGATTAAGCAAAAACAACACGCAGGGCAACTGGCATTACGAAGATCAATATAGAAAGTCAACCGAGAAGTAGGAAAAACCAACAAGAGACTAGAGAATCATCAGATCAGGTGGCGTGGTTGGAGTCGTGGTCCGTCCACGCTGGTCGCTTTCCCTTCCGACTCTGCGGCTGTGTGGGGTGCCCGTTTGTCTAGTTATCCTGGGGTGCCCCTGACCCCACACAATGGCCTGCTCTGTGTCCAATGTTCCGGTGCGCCGCTGTGCCAGAATTGGTCCGGATGCACTGCACCTGCCGCTACCCCGGGGGTAGTCCCGGCCCAGGTACACTAGAGGGAGGTTCACCGGGTTCACCGGGTTCACCGAGCACGGATGCGGCGCGTTCACAAAGGCAGCCGTTTGGCCATTGTCAACGCCCGCTTCCTATAGCCATTTTCAGCACATGCTGGCTGGTTCGCACGCTCTATTGTAGAACGCGCTGGGCCAAACAATGTCTGGATGTGACAGTGAGGTTGCCAGATAATTAAAGCGATATTCACATAACTGATTGGGGACCAGCGTTGATAAACCAAGTCAGCTATACCTATGCCAGGAAATTTGCGAACGGAAAAATATAATTTTTAGGCTTTGAGTGCCTCACGCATGTGGATTCCTTCGAAATGATACCAGACGGAAATCCCAAGGAAACCAATGCCATTGAGAAACGGAAGAGGACCGCATCGGCTTGCTCACCATTCCAAGATTATCGACAGAGGTCTATAAATGGCGAGATTTGTCGCTCACGACGAATCTAGGGCAATTTCTGTCGCACGATGAAAACTCCCCGGTAAGGATTGTCACCACATATCAAGCAAAATACTTTCAGTTAGACGCCTGGATGGGCGTTTCACGAGCGAAGCCGAGCGAAGCACAATGGATTCCACATTTGAAATCAGCGTCACAAAATGTCCTATAAACTACCAGATTCCAAGAAGGTCATCTTAGGTTATCGGGGGTCAGTGGCCTCGGTTGAACTGTGAAAATGCATGACCCCAGTGGAACATATAACAATGTAAAATGGATGGCAAATTTGAAATCAACGTCACAAAATGTCCTAGAAACTGCCATGGGCAAAAAGTCATCAGGTCATCGGAAGTCAGTGACCTCCGTTAACCTCTGAAAAGGTCAACTGAGGTCACAATCTCAGTGGAAACCATAAATGTCACCTGTTGACACCTGTGCATATGCTCCTGAGCAGCTAACACTGGGAAACTGCACAAGTTACAAGCACCGATACTACGTGACGCCAGTTGCGCCTCGCATGACCTTGAGAAACAGGTCATAGGTCCCGGGTCATGGGGGTTAGAACTTAACAAAAGTTGGGAGTATGCGTCAAATTGTTCAAAAGTAGAGTACTAAAAGTTTCATTGCAATCGGTTGATAAATACGCGAGTTATTTTCGAAAAAGCTTTCATGCGACACTCACTGCGACACTCACCTTCGCTACAAGCTTGCTACCACTCGCTAATAACGTAAGTCAATGGGCCCGTTACTGGCCCGCTACCGGGCTGGCCTGTCGCGCGGTTTCCCTCATTCTAATTGCCATCGGCTAGCGAAAACACGACATAAGTCAGTCACAAATATAGATATTGCTTTAAATTCGGTTTGGGTATCGTCCATACTTAGTTCTTCAATATATCGTCCGGTTTTTGAATATGTTTGAGAAAACAAAATGTGGAATTTTTTCCAAAAAAATAATCACATTTTTTTTCCTTCTTAAACATATGAGAAAAAAAACGGAATACATATTGGAGAACCAAGTATGGACGATGCCCAAACCAAATTTCAAAGCAATATCTATATTTTTGACTGACTTATGTTCAGTTTTACGCTACCCGATGACAATTAGAATGCGGAAAACCGAAATACGCATACCGGCAGCGAAAAACCGATCGCCCCAAAGAAACGCGGCTGCTATTAATGATTATGCCATTAAGTCTGTACGATCCAGAAAACCACTCGTTGATATTTTTGCTTGCAAGCATACCTTATGGGTTGTATTGTGGGTGAAATCCATGAAGCATATTTTGTGTTGCGTGATCATTTATTTTCTTGTGCTTGGGACCATTTTCCTCACGTGTAAAATGTACAAAATGTAAATGTACAAAATGTAAACAAAATTGTTTAATTTCGCCCAGTCATCATTTTTGTATTCCGAAAACTTTCCCCTTTTGTTTTTGCTCACAAAGAATGGGACGCACAACCAAGTGTAACGAACAAGGTCCATTATCTTGCTCGGTTCGGCCGGGTTCTGATCCTCCGACAACGGCATAAACTTCCCCAAAGCCCAATATTTGTGGCTTCACTTACACAAATCTGTCGCCAACGCTCGCTACCAAGTTACCGGAAAAATAGACCTCTGATTATCTATTTATTTTAGTCTTCTTAACGCTGTGGTTATGTAAGTCATTGGGATAATGAGTATTTTAAAGCTTTTTATTTGACCTTACAAAAGTTGAGTTTATGATTTAATGTTTTGTATGAATTTTCGAGCACGGCTCATGATCACATACACAAAACCTAAACAAACACACCGATTAGTTTGCCAGCATGGCCAGCAGCAACCGTCGACGAAAACAACTTTACTGACAATGAGCGTGACAATCTGTTCGTATACTTTAGGGTCATACTTTGTTCGTTACTTTTACTCAGGTAGTTTACTCAGGTTAGTTTTATATTTTTCGAAGTTTTCAAGAGTATTAAGATGTAAACAAAAATATTTCAGCGCTCATTGTGGCGCCTTCCTCAGTGTCACAGTGAGTGGTGCAAGTTACCTTTTTGATAGGTCAACAGAATAATGAGCTTTTTCTAGGTCAACAGAATAATGAGCATTTTCACGCGATGAATAAAAAAGTTAGGAGTTTTAATTATTTCAAACGTTATTCTGAGCATAATTATTAGAAAAAGTAGAATGAAGTGTAACCTCATGCTCATATTAGTATCAAACAACAAAAGAAAATCCAAAGTATATTTTCGGCTATGAGCCTTCTTCAGTGGATAATGGCATGATGAACAAGAGATAACAATTATATATACGAAATGAGGAAACTCGCGCAATAATTTAGCACACACTCTGCAAACAACAGCGTCTTGCACACACCGCAGCTAACACTAAAATTCTACACCACAAGCACGGACAACATATATACTAACATATTAAGCGAAGTGTAAGACTACGCTTCAACGAACACTTAAGAGACGCGAAAAACAAGACTAACAACCCCCCTTTAGGAGAACACTTCATGAAGTGCCACCCAAACATCAAAATTGATCAAAACACACTCACTATTTCGATACTTCAGATTTGCAAAGACATTGCAGATCTCAAAATTGCAGAATCAATAGAAATTCGGAATCACAATCCAGTACTAAACATCATGTCATCCTCATGGACACTGATTAAGCCAGTACCATATTCAGAACTCTAAACTTCCTCTTGCTGTCTTCTGTATGACTTTTTTTGCGTGCGCACACATTCGGTCTACCACCTGATCTCGCGGATGTCGAATATATTTCATTACCAAACTATTGTGATCATGTTAAATGAATGCGATGGCATACTCACTTTTAGGAATATTATTGTTGTGTTATATATGTATGTATAGACACATGTGTGTATATTACTGAGTGTGCGGACGTTACGGCGAGCCCAACCATTCTTTTGCGAGTGATGTAAAGGTTGCGATGTTGGGCTGACTGACTGGTATTAATTAATATGTTAGTATATATGTTGTGAGTGTTTGTGGTGTAGATTTTAGTGTTAGCTGCGGTGTGTGCAAGACGCTGTTGTTTGCGGAATGTGTGCTAAATTATCGCGCGAGTTTCCTCGTTTCGTATATGTAATTGTTCTCTCTTGTTCATCATGCCATTATCCACTGAAGAAGGCTCATAGCCGAAAATATATTTTGGATTTTCTTTTGTTATTTGATACTAATTTGAGCATGAGGTTACACTTCATTCTACTTTTTCTAAAAGGTTAGGACTTTAATTAAGAAATAAACTAATCTTGCCTAAATTGATTACACAAACACAAGACTAACGCCAACATTCATCCGCCAAAATAAAAGCATAACACACACGCACACACAAAAACAATACTAGGCAACATAAACACACGATGATACGCAACCGAATATATTGGGTCGCGTATCATCGTGTGTTTATGTTGCGTAGTATTGTTTTTGTGTGTGTGCGTGTGTGTTATGCTTGTATTTTGGCGGGTGAATGTTGGCGTTAGTCTTGTGTTTTTGTAATCAATTTAGGCAAGATTAGTTTATTTCTTAATGAAAGTCCTAACCTTTTTATTCATCGCGAGAAAATGCTCATTATTCTGTTGACCTAAACAAAGCTAATTATTCTGTTGACCTAGAAAAAAAGGTAACTTGCACCACTCACTCACTGAGGAAGGCGCCACAATGAGCGCTGACATATTTGTTTTTACATCTTAATACTCTGGAAAACTTCGAAAAATATAAAACTAACTGTTCGTATACACTTTCAACGAAATAATTCAAAACAAGCTTTTGTCTAAACTTTGACTAAGTTTCAAATGCATGTGATTACATAGTTATGAGATGATACGCACCATGAGGAGATATTTCTGTTCATGATGGGTTTCAACTGACGAATGGAGAGCGATTCGCATGGGCGTCGCCAGCACTGGGGACACTAGGGACATTGTCCCCAGTAATTTTCAACCATCACCACCACATGGTCCCATCTTAAAGTACACGTGCACTTGGATTTGTCCCTACTAATTTTGAGACCGTGGCGACGCCATTGGCGATTCACATATCTTACGATGGAGATGATCTTTCGTTTTTTTGTGTGCAAAATGTGAACTGAAAGAGGTTACGAGGGATTACGAGGGATTCGATAGTCACCATGGACCGAAATAAAGTGATCACCAATGGGAGTTTCTGGCGTCTTGTTTCTCGCTGCTAAAATATGTTCATTGAACCGTAATCCAATGGGCCGTCGTGAATCACCCACATCAGTCAGTCAAGGCCATGACAGTCCGCGTCAAGGCCATGTTGGTGTGAGACCAGCTGCTATCAGTGCAGTGGTGAATCCAGGGGGGTCACGGGGTCATGACCCCCCCCCCTTGGGCCGTGAAGGGGCACCACCGCCTTTTTTGGAGCAAAAGGTACCAAAAAGGGCATCTTTTTGGAGCAAAAGGTATCCCCATTTTTTTTTCTCCGCGGATTTGGGCCGGTCACCTTATTTTGGTATTCGAGCTTAATAAATTCACTTCAAATAAAACAAAAATGATTTTGTAGTTTTTTTTCCCCCGCAAAAAAAAATGGGATGGGGTCAAAAACACCAAATTTCCAAATCCGAGATGGCCATTTTGAAAAAAAAATGAAATTTCCTTTCTGACGTTTTTTATTTGCAATTTGGTTCACCACTCTATTTTCTACAATTTTTCAAACATTTATCGTTTTTCCACCAAAAATGGCATGACATGGTGTCATTAAAACGTCATTATCTCCCAGAATACTACATCAATTTCATTATAATTTGGCGAGATGACGTATAATTGATCCAGCTTAAGGTACTGAAAGTTTGACGTTGATATCCATCATAAGTTTGAAGTTATTGAGAAAATCCGGGAGGGGCAGATTCTGCCCCCCCCCCCCCCCCAGCGGGGCGCGGGTTAAGTGTCACCGGGGCTGCTTGAATTGCATCAGGTGCGCTGTTTTGTCTATCATTGAAAGAAAGGGATACATACAAACTTCAAATTCAATCACTCGAGAGATAACAAACTTCTGTTTTCATGAAGTTTTCTCCTAAGAATTCATGGGTGGAGCTTTTCCAAGAAAGTTGGTGGGGCAAAATGTAATTTTGCTTGGTTGTTTTGTTTGGTTGGGTGCAAATTACCATTTTAATGCCGGATAACCTCCAAATCTGACAAGAGTTGGTAGGGCAAAACACAAAGTTGGTGGGGCAGTGGCCCCACCATTTGAATAGGAAACTCCACCCGTGCCTAAGATCATTGTTTTTCACGTTCAGTGCAGGGAACGCGTGTGGGGGGGGGGGGGAGCATTCAATCATACTGGTATTGAATGCTCCTCCCAGATTCCTGGGGGGATTTGCCCCTGATGCCCCCCCTGGATCCGCCAGTGCCAGAAATTACCGCGAAGTAGAGCATCTGCCAGACACTTAATGTAATTCATTTTCCCATTTTCCAAATTTGTATAAGTAATTGCGAAAGTTGTGTCATGCCGCGAACAGGGGGATACTTGTATTGAATGCCCGCCTCCCCCCAGATTCCTGCAGGAGGCGGGGGGGGGGGGGCATTTGCCCCTGATGCCCCCCTGGATCCGCCAGTGTTGTTTAACACGGCATTGGCTGGGGTCTCAGCCGGGTTCGGCTGAGACCCCAGCCACATATATCTTACGTGGGTGAGTCAGCCCATTCGATTACGGTTCGATAAACATATTTTAGCAGCGAGAAACAAGACGCCAGAAACTCCCATTGGTGTATGGTGATCACTTTATTTCAGCCCATGGTGACTATCGAATCCCTCGTAATGAAATACCTCTTTCAGTTCACATTTGGCAAACACGAAAGATCACTCCTGGCGTATCATCTCATAACTATGTAATCACATGCATTTGAAACTTAGTCAAAGTTGAGACAAAAGCTTGTTTAGAATTATTTCGTTGAAAGTGTATACGAACAGATTGTCACGTTCATTGTCAGTAAAGTTGTTTTCGTCGACAGTTGCTGCTGGCAAGCTAATCGGTGTGTTTACGAGCGAGCGCGAAGCGCTCGCTCGTCCTTCCGTGGTGTATGGAAAAAAGTCTGATTATGAGCGGCCCGACCCGGCCCGGCCCGACCCGGCCCGTGGCGACGCTTTTGAGAAGCGCATATCTCTGCAACCGCACGCCCGATTGACAAGCGGACTTCTTTGCTAAGCAGCCCCATCTAACCTACCCTGTTTGAAACCAGTGCCGGCTCATGTGGGTGACTACCACTGCGTGTGGCGCGTGCCGTGTGAGGGGCGTTGACAAGTATTTTCCCGCAATAACTCCGCAACGGCTGGGCAGATTATGTGCGCATTTCGTGTGTGGTTAGGGATCCCTCAGTTCATCGCCACTACTCGTTCTCGTTCGGACTCGTTCATCGCCAACTACGGCGCCTTACTGGTTTTTAGGTTTGTGGTGACCATGAGCCGTGCTCGAAAATGCATCCAAAACATTAAATCATAAACTCAACTTTTGTAAGGTCAAATAAAAAGTTTTAAAGTATTATTCATTGATGAATTGATAAGACTAGTTCATTCATTCCTTCCTTCATTTATTCATTTTTCAGAGTAACAGCTTGTTGAAAATGTTCTGTGTGCTATCCATTGAACACTAAAGAAGACAAGGAAGGAATCCTCAAAACAAAATATTTGCTATTCAACCTTACACGCTGTTCATTTTATATCATTGAGCAGTGGACACTGTCATTTATAAAGCATATACGCTTCACGTGATACTTCGCGGCGTTGACGTGGCGACTGGCGGTGATATTGGCGGTCGGACGACTGGCGGTCCCCCATTCTAGGAAAAATACATATTTTATGCTATGGCATATTACTAAGGCTGTAAAACGGAATTTAACGGACCCTGACTTTACAAGGGAGCAAGAAGATACGACCAAGGAGAATGCAAATAGATTGCGCTGTGCTGAATACATCACATTGCATACATGCATTGCGCTGTGCTGACCCACATTCAACATCAGCTGCACCCATCACCTGCCGTTGCGTCATTGCTGCCTCGCACGCGCCATCCCACGCCGCATGGCGTCCAGCCTCGCGGGCCCCAACTCCGAGGAGCTGCCTCGGATCTGCGCTCTCTGATTCTGATCTGATCTGCGCTCTCTGATTCTGATCTGATCTGCGCTCTCTGATTCTGATCTGATCTGCGCTCTCTGATTCTGATCTGATCTGCGCTCTCTGATTCTGATCTGATCTGCGCTCTCTGATTCTGATCTGATCTGCGCTCTCTGATTCTGATCTGATCTGCGCTCTCTGATTCTGATCTGATCTGCGCTCTCTGATTCTGATCTGATCTGCGCTCTCTGATTCTGATCTGATCTGCGCTCTCTGATTCTGATCTGATCTGCGCTCTCTGATTCTGATCTGATCTGCGCTCTCTGATTCTGATCTGATCTGCGCTCTCTGATTCTGATCTGATCTGCGCTCTCTGATTCTGATCTGATCTGCGCTCTCTGATTCTGATCTGATCTGCGCTCTCTGATTCTGATCTGATCTGCGCTCTCTGATTCTGATCTGATCTGCGCTCTCTGATTCTGATCTGATCTGCGCTCTCTGATTCTGATCTGATCTGCGCTCTCTGATTCTGCAAACACAGCGGCCGGCGCTCATCTGCTTTCCGTGGAAGTCTGTCATCCGCAGTGGCGTACCCAGGATTCACTCCAGGAGGGGGGCAATTTTTGATCAGGGGGGCATAAGGTACCCCCACCAAAAGAAAAACTCACCGGATTTAGGCCAGTATATTTTTCGAGAGGCCTATTTTCAACATTTTTTCCTTCAAAAAATAAAAAAACATCCATTTTTTCGACCAAAGGGGCACGTACGGACCTTCAGGGGGGGGGGGGGGGGGCAATTCCCCCCCCTTGTGTACGCCTATGGTCATCCGTGAAACCTGCTACGTCAGCTGGTCATTTGTAAGCCCAGATTTCGATTCTAAACAGTGGCTCGGCCGGCTGGCTGTCGGCGCGGCCACAGACCACCGCCGATCAGTGGACCGGGCGTTGCCGTTGACCGCGGCCACAGACCACCGCCGATCAGTGGACCGGGCGTTGCCGTTGACCGCGGCTGCGTCAGTGGACCGGGCGTTGCCGTTGACCGCGGCTGCGTCTATCCGGCCACCCACGTCGTTTCGTTGTTTTGAGTTACACGCCTTGTAATTTATCAGTATGCTTTATGCTACTGGAATGTTGCAAGGCGTGTAACTCAAAACAACGATAAATACCACTCAAGAGAGGTACATTTTGGAATCAGCGCATCAAGGAGCCCCCCTATTACCAATGTTGGGAAAATCGGGACACCCTCGCAACATGCTGCTGATAAATTACAAGGCGTGTAACTAGAAAACAACGAAACATTTCACCACATAGAGGTGCATTTTCGGAATCAGCGCATCAGGGAGGCCCAGTACATTACATCTGGGGCAAATCGAAATACCCCGCGGAATATTACACTTGCATGGTGTGATATCTGATGCTGCTAACTTGACCCTTGACCACGTAAAAAAGTCCCATTGAATCCCAGCTCCGCTATGCCATAGACTTCCCAGCTCCGCTATGAACTCGAGTTCTAAAATTTCAAGAGCGAAAATCGAGCTTGTAAAAAAATATTTTGCGTAGATAATTCGAAAATATATTGCTATTAACCAGTAAAACGTCTTTTTGGGCGATGACCGAGCGGGCGCGCTCTGGTAAAGCTAAAACAGGTTTGGAATATGAAACGGTACGGGAGCACACGTGGTAGTAGCTAGTAACACATAGTCATTTTAGTCATTTTAGTCCTCCATATAAATTGCCAGGCCTCCATGCACGCCAACATACAAAATATTTTTATTAAATTGTTCATGATCTCCTTTCTCGAATCCGCCAAAAGGGAGTACGTCCTGAACGCTGCATGCTTCAGCATATACACAAATAATGCTCAGATTAATAATGCCATTTTTGATCAATAATTATTTTTGTTCATTTCGACGTTTGCGTGTGCCACGCGCTGTCGTACCACAGCGCAGAACGCAGCTCAGAACGCAGAACGCAGAACGCAGCTGTGGTCAGAACGCACCATACCAAAATCAACATTGATTTGATGGTCCTATCCAATGGTGAAAACCCGATCTCAATCGGAGCAGTGGTTGCAAAGTTATTAGCTTCCGAAAAGCGTCTGTATGGCCGGTTAGGGTCGGGTCGGGTCGGGTCGGGTCGGGTCGGGTCGGGTCGGGTCGGGTCGGGTCGTGTCGTGTCGTGTCGTGTCGGGTCGGGTCGGGTCGGGTCGGGTCGTGTCGTGTCGTGTCGTGTCGTGTCGTGTCGTGTCGTGTCGTGTCGTGTCGTGTCGTGTCGGGTCGGGTCGGGTCGGGTCGGGTCAAATGTAAATTTGTCTAGTAAGTTGACGAGAAACCTCACGGGCGCTTCGCACCCGCTCGGTAATGAAGCTCAACCAAAACACTTACTAAAAGTTTTAAAACCTTGCTAACAAACATGTGTTTGTTTACACACCACTAGCTGACGACATGCTCTCCATAGGCCCTATGCTGATTGTTGAAGTTTCGTCTCCGCTTTACTTAGTATTCTATGACCGTGACCCGTGTGTCCATCGACGGTACCCCAACCAGTGTACAGTGGGACATTTTTGCGTGTCAGCCTGGATTAATTGCTGACATCCATGTATATGCGGTAGTGCATTTACGCTTAACATGTCAGCATCAGGCAAGTCATTTTGACATTTTGAGGGCAAAACAGAAGTTTCGGAACACTTCAGGTCACATAGATATGACTGAATCATGTTTCACATATGTTTCAGGTCACATATGTTTCGACTGAATATGGCCAATAAGGTTACCTACCAACTCACTAGGGAAGATCGTACTAGGTCACCGGAGGTCCGTTTGTCCTCGTGACCTGGCCTGACCTGACCTAAAGTTTTAAACGGCATTTACCGCCATTTCCTCCCGGAAATCGACCGAAACAATACAGCATCATCGTGCCAATAATCTATTGCAAGGCCTTTTACATTTTCAAGCATGACCTTAGCTGACCTGATGTGACCTTTCTGTGACATTGACCTGACCTTGACCGAAGTATGGCTTGTGACCACTCATTTCACGTGAAAAGACGAGACGAATCAATTGCTGACCATTCTCACCTAATTATAGTAACATTTAAACTTGTTGAGTTCAAATAAGATCAACGAGGAAGGTCTCTGACGTCAAAGGTCATCGAAGAAGGTCAACCCTGGGTTCTTTGGAATCGGAGAGATGAGAGATGTCGAATGTGGTTGGAATCATTACGATCTGGGTATTGATTTGTTTCGCCGGACTGCCGTCCAACGCCCGATAGGCACTAGCACGTTATTCTCACACTGCAAGACCGGTTCATCTGTGCGCACAAAGGTTTGACCCAAGACTTGTTGGAAAAGTCTACGGTGGTCTGGTTGGAAAACTTATATATCAGTTTTCTTTCATGCAAATACTCAAACAGTGCACTTATCCGGTAGCACATGTCCAGAGCTCAAGCCTAAGATGCCCACCGAGCGTGCAAGCCTAAGAGGCTGCAGATACGAACAAATTAATGTCACCGCTGTATTTCTGAGGCAAAACTGGTCCAGAAACATGCCCTTTGTATTTATGCTGATCAATTTCGAATTTTGATCTGATGTGCTGACCTTGACCAGAGCTTGACACTAACTTCACGTAAATGAAGTCAGGTGGTGAAATGACTATCACTATCGAATTATACGTGTAAAATGACCCATACAACATGTGTTGAATGACTCTTAGATATTTTGCGCATAGTGACCTTTTGTGACCTGACCTTGACCTTGACCTTTGCCAACAATCTCACTTTAGCTCATGCGGGATGTGTATTATACCTTTGGCAGCACTCTGGGTGATCATGGTCGCCTGCATCGAAGCCTTTGGGTGGAAAGTATGGCCCATACACTAAAATACGCCGATGTTGACCTTTGACCTGATCGTGCCTTGACATGTGACCTCAATTTGAAATTTTTGTAGTGTTTTTTAGATTTGTCTCATTGAGAGCTTCCGAATTCCGCCTGGCACGTCTCGCTGCTATCATTGGTTCAGGAGATAGCGAGGGAGGCGTTTAACGCCCCCCCCGCAGTCAATGGGTGGCGTTCGGCTGAGACCCCACTTAATGGCGGGATATAAGTTCTCGAGAAGCAAGAATAAGCAACTACATCGAGCTGGGTCATGCACATAAATATGTGGAGAGTCGAATGGTGCAGGAATCGTATAGTGTCAACTCGTGTCGTACATTGTTATGTCTGTTTTTTTTTTTCTCTCTCTCTCTCTCTCTCTCTCTCTCTCTCTCTCTCTCTCTCTCCAAAAATGCAGTTAATTTATTTTTTTCCGTTTGAAACATTCGTCAATCGAAGATAGTGGGTACTAAAATGTAATATAATGGTAATGTATGCACGTTGCTGTATTGCCAATGAAAGTGGCTATCCAACCATGTATATATGAGCGAACCATGTATTATTTTTTGGCTCAGTCATCGCCTGTATCCAGTGCTGATGCATCTAAATGACATCTGCAGCAGAGGAGCCACATAGAGAAGACATCTGCAGTAGAGGAGCCACATAGAGCAGACATCTGCAGCAGAGGAGCCACACAGAGCAGACATCTGCAGCAGAGGAGCCACACAGAGCAGACATCTGCAGCAGAGGAGCCACACAGAGCAGACATCTGCAGCAGAGGAGCCACATAGAGCAGACATCTGCAGCAGAGGAGCCACATAGAGCAGACATCTGCAGCAGAGGAGCCACATAGAGCAGACATCTGCAGTAGAGGAGCCACATAGAGCAGACATCTGCAGCAGAGGAGCCACATAGAGCAGACATCTGCAGCAGAGGAGCCACATAGAGCAGACATCTGCAGCAGAGAAGCCACATAGAGCAGACATCTGCAGCAGAGGAGCCACACAGAACAGACATCTGCAGCAGAGGAGCCACACAGAGAAGACATCTGCAGCAGAGGAGCCACATAGAGCAGACATCTGCAGCAGAGGAGCCACACGGAGAGGAGATGTGCAGCAGAGGAGCCACACAGAGCAGACATCTGCAGCAGAGAAGCCACACAGAGCAGACATCTGCAGCAGAGGAGCCACATAGAGCAGACATCTGCAGCAGAGAAGCCACATAGAGCAGACATCTGCAGCAGAGGAGCCACACAGAGCAGACATCTGCAGCAGAGGAGCCACACAGAGCAGACATCTGCAGCAGAGGAGCCACATAGAGAAGACATCTGCAGCAGAGAAGCCACACGGAGTGGATCTGTGTAGCAGAGGAGCCACAAAGAGCAGACATCAGCAGCAGAGGAGCCACACGGAGTGGGGCTGTGCAGCAGAGGAGCCACACGGACCGACACTCTATGCAGAGCCTGCTATTAGTCAAAGCGGGGGACAGAGCGAGGTTGGACCTGGAAAGCATCAGATTTTATCGACGATTGCTCGCTATGTTGCTGTTACATTAGTCACGTTGGCCATTATTGGGATAGTGGTCCGAGGTGAGGGTTTGGGATAGTGGCCCGTGGTGAGGGTTTGTGATAGTGGCCCGTGGCGAGGGTTTGTGATAGTGGCCCGAGGTGAGGGTTTGTGATAGTGGCCCGTGGCGAGGGTTTGTGATGGTGGCCCGTGGCGAGGGTTTGTGATAGTGGCCCGTGGCGAGGGTTTGTGATAGTGGCCCGTGGCGAGGGTTTGTGATAGTGGCCCGTGACGAGGGTTTGTGATAGTCGCCCGTGGTGAGGGTTTGGGATAGTGGCCCGTGGTGAGGGTTTGTGATAGTGGCCCGAGGTGAGGGTTTGGGATAGTGGCCCGTGGCGAGGGTTTGTGATAGTGGCCCGTGGCGAGGGTTTGTGATAGTGGCCCGAGGTGAGGGTTTGTGATAGTGGTCCGAGGTGAGGGTTTGTGATAGTCGTCCGTGGCGAGGGTTTGTGATAGTGGCCCGTGGCGAGGGTTTGTGATAGTCGCCCGTGGTGAGGGTTTGGGATAGTGGCCCGTGGCGAGGGTTTGTGATGGTGGCCCGTGGCGAGGGTTTGTGATAGTGGCCCGAGGTGAGGGTTTGTGATAGTGGTCCGAGGTGAGGGTTTGTGATAGTCGCCCGTGGTGAGGGTTTGTGATAGTGGTCCGAGGTGAGGGTTTGTGATAGTCGCCCGTGGTGAGGGTTTGTGATGGTGGCCCGTGGTGAGGGTTTGTGATGGTGGCCCGAGGTGAGGGTTTGTGATAGTGGCCCGAGGTGAGGGTTTGTGATAGTCGCCCGTGGCGAGGGTTTGTGATAGTGGCCCGTGGCGAGGGTTTGTGATAGTGGCCCGAGGTAAGGGTTTGTGATAGTGGCCCGAGGTGAGGGTTTGTGATAGTGGTCCGAGGTGAGGGTTTGTGATAGTGACCCGTGGCGAGGGTTTGTGATAGTGGCCCGTGGTGAGGGTTTGTGATAGTGGCCCGAGGTGAGGGTTTGTGATAGTGGTCCGAGGTGAGGGTTTGTGATAGTGACCCGTGGCGAGGGTTTGTGATAGTGGCCCGTGGTGAGGGTTTGTGATAGTGGTCCGAGGTGAGGGTTTGTGATAGTGACCCGTGGCGAGGGTTTGTGATAGTGGCCCGTGGTGAGGGTTTGTTATAGTGACCCGTGGCGAGGGTTTGTGATGGTGGCCCGAGGTGAGGGTTTGTGATAGTGGCCCGAGGTAAGGGTTTGGGATAGTGGCCCGTGGCGAGGGTTTGTGATAGTGGCCCGTGGCGAGGGTTTGTGATAGTGGCCCGAGGTGAGGGTTTGTGATAGTGGTCCGAGGTGAGGGTTTGTGATAGTCGTCCGTGGCGAGGGTTTGTGATAGTGGCCCGTGGCGAGGGTTTGTGATAGTCGCCCGTGGTGAGGGTTTGGGATAGTGGCCCGTGGCGAGGGTTTGTGATGGTGGCCCGTGGCGAGGGTTTGTGATAGTGGCCCGAGGTGAGGGTTTGTGATAGTGGTCCGAGGTGAGGGTTTGTGATAGTCGCCCGTGGTGAGGGTTTGTGATAGTGGTCCGAGGTGAGGGTTTGTGATAGTCGCCCGTGGTGAGGGTTTGTGATGGTGGCCCGTGGTG
This sequence comes from Chirona hameri, assembly GCA_036785665.1. Lineage (NCBI taxonomy): Eukaryota > Metazoa > Arthropoda > Thecostraca > Balanomorpha > Balanidae > Chirona > Chirona hameri. The sequence continues at coordinate 6,581 of JAXIVJ010008052.1, read as the reverse complement.
AGGGTTTGTGATGGTGGCCCGAGGTGAGGGTTTGTGATAGTGGCCCGAGGTGAGGGTTTGTGATAGTCGCCCGTGGCGAGGGTTTGTGATAGTGGCCCGTGGCGAGGGTTTGTGATAGTGGCCCGAGGTAAGGGTTTGTGATAGTGGCCCAAGGTGAGGGTTTGTGATAGTGGTCCGAGGTGAGGGTTTGTGATAGTGACCCGTGGCGAGGGTTTGTGATAGTGGCCCGTGGTGAGGGTTTGTGATAGTGGCCCGAGGTAAGGGTTTGTGATAGTGGCCCGAGGTGAGGGTTTGTGATAGTGGTCCGAGGTGAGGGTTTGTGATAGTGACCCGTGGCGAGGGTTTGTGATAGTGGCCCGTGGTGAGGGTTTGTGATAGTGGTCCGAGGTGAGGGTTTGTGATAGTGACCCGTGGCGAGGGTTTGTGATAGTGGCCCGTGGTGAGGGTTTGTTATAGTGACCCGTGGCGAGGGTTTGTGATAGTCGTCCGTGGCGAGGGTTTGTGATAGTGGCCCGAGGTGAGGGTTTGTGATAGTCGCCCGAGGTGAGGGTTTGTGATGGTGGCCCGTGGCGAGGGTTTGTGATAGTGGCCCGAGGTGAGGGTTTGTGATAGTGACCCGTGGCGAGGGTTTGTGATAGTGGCCCGAGGTGAGGGTTTGTGATAGTGGCCCGAGGTGAGGGTTTGTGATAGTGGTCCGAGGTGAGGGTTTGTGATAGTGACCCGTGGCGAGGGTTTGTGATAGTGGCCCGAGGTGAGGGTTTGTGATAGTGGCCCGAGGTAAGGGTTTGTGATAGTGGCCCGAGGTGAGGGTTTGTGATAGTGGCCCGAGGTAAGGGTTTGTGATAGTGGTCCGAGGTGAGGGTTTGTGATAGTGACCCGTGGCGAGGGTTTGTGATAGTGGCCCGAGGTGAGGGTTTGTGATAGTCGCCCGTGGCGAGGGTTTGTGATAGTGGCCCGTGGTGAGGGTTTGTGATAGTGACCCGTGGCGAGGGTTTGTGATAGTGGCCCGAGGTGAGGGTTTGTGATAGTGGTCCGAGGTGAGGGTTTGTGATAGTGGTCCGAGGTGAGGGTTTGTGATAGTGACCCGTGGCGAGGGTTTGTGATGGTGGCCCGTGGTGAGGGTTTGTGATAGTGGCCCGAGGTGAGGGTTTGTGATAGTGGCCCGAGGCGAGGGTTTGTGATAGTGACCCGTGGTGAGGGTTTGTGATAGTGGCCCGAGGCGAGGGTTTGTGATAGTGACCCGTGGCGAGGGTTTGTGATAGTGACCCGTGGCGAGGGCTTGTGATAGTGGCCCGAGGTAAGGGTTTGTGATAGTGACCCGTGGCGAGGGTTTGTGATAGTGGTCCGAGGTGAGGGTTTGTGATAGTGGCCCGAGGTAAGGGTTTGTGATGGTGGTCCGAGGTGAGGGTTTGTGATAGTGGCCCGAGGTGAGGGTTTGTGATAGTGGTCCGTGGCGAGGGTTTGTGATGGTGGCCCGTGGTGAGGGTTTGTGATAGTGGCCCGAGGTGAGGGTTTGTGATGGTGGCCCGTGGTGAGGGTTTGTGATAGTGGTCCGTGGCGAGGGTTTGTGATGGTGGCCCGTGGTGAGGGTTTGTGATAGTGGCCCGAGGTGAGGGTTTGTGATGGTGGCCCGTGGTGAGGGTTTGTGATAGTGGCCCGAGGTGAGGGTTTGTGATGGTGGCCCGTGGCGAGGGTTTGTGATAGTGGTCCGTGGCGAGGGTTTGTGATAGTGGCCCGAGGTAAGGGTTTGTGATAGTGGCCCGAGGTGAGGGTTTGTGATAGTGGTCCGAGGTGAGGGTTTGTGATAGTGGCCCGAGGTGAGGGTTTGTGATAGTGACCCGTGGCGAGGGTTTGTGATAGTGACCCGTGGCGAGGGTTTGTGATAGTGGTCCGAGGTGAGGGTTTGTGATAGTGACCCGTGGCGAGGGTTTGTGATAGTGGCCCGTGGTGAGGGTTTGTTATAGTGACCCGTGGTGAGGGTTTGTGATAGTGGCCCGAGGTAAGGGTTTGTGATAGTGACCCGAGGTAAGGGTTTGTGATAGTGGCCCGTGGCGAGGGTTTGTGATGGTGGCCCGAGGTGAGGGTTTGTGATAGTGGCCCGAGGTAAGGGTTTGTGATAGTGACCCGTGGTGAGGGTTTGTGATAGTGACCCGTGGCGAGGGTTTGTGATAGTGGCCCGTGGCGAGGGTTTGTGATAGTGGCCCGAGGTAAGGGTTTGTGATAGTGACCCGTGGCGAGGGTTTGTGATAGTGGCCCGAGGCGAGGGTTTGTGATAGTGACCCGTGGCGAGGGTTTGTGATAGTGGTCCGTGGCGAGGGTTTGTGATAGTGACCCGTGGCGAGGGTTTGTGATAGTGACCCGTGGCGAGGGTTTGTGATAGTGACCCGTGGCGAGGGTTTGTGATAGTGGTCCGAGGTGAGGGTTTGTGATAGTGACCCGTGGCGAGGGTTTGTGATAGTGGCCCGTGGTGAGGGTTTGTTATAGTGACCCGTGGTGAGGGTTTGTGATAGTGGCCCGTGGCGAGGGTTTGTGATAGTGACCCGTGGCGAGGGTTTGTGATAGTGACCCGTGGCGAGGGTTTGTGATGGTGGCCCGTGGTGAAGGTTTGTGATAGTGGCCCGAGGTAAGGGTTTGTGATAGTGACCCGTGGTGAGGGTTTGTGATAGTGACCCGTGGCGAGGGTTTGTGATAGTGACCCGTGGCGAGGGTTTGTGATGGTGACCCGAGGTGAGGGTTTGTGATAGTGGCCCGAGGTGAGGGTTTGTGATAGTGGCCCGAGGTAAGGGTTTGTGATAGTGACCCGTGGTGAGGGTTTGTGATAGTGACCCGTGGCGAGGGTTTGTGATAGTGACCCGTGGCGAGGGTTTGTGATAGTGACCCGAGGTGAGGGTTTGTGATAGTCGCCCGTGGTGAGGGTTTGTGATAGTGGTCCGAGGTGAGGGTTTGTGATAGTGGTCCGAGGTGAGGGTTTGTGATAGTGGTCCGAGGTGAGGGTTTGTGATAGTGGTCCGAGGTGAGGGTTTGTGATAGTGGCCCGAGGTGAGGGTTTGTGATAGTGGTCCGAGGTGAGGGTTTGTGATAGTCGTCCGTGGCGAGGGCTTGTGATAGTGGCCCGAGGTGAGGGTTTGTGATAGTGACCCGAGGTGAGGGTTTGTGATAGTGGCCCGTGGCGAGGGCTTGTGATAGTGGCCCGAGGTAAGGGTTTGTGATAGTGGCCCGAGGTGAGGGTTTGTGATAGTGGCCCGTGGCGAGGGCTTGTGATAGTGGCCCGAGGTGAGGGTTTGTGATAGTGGTCCGAGGTGAGGGTTTGTGATAGTGGCCCGTGGCGAGGGTTTGTGATAGTGGTCCGTGGCGAGGGTTTGTGATAGTGACCCGTGGCGAGGGTTTGTGATAGTGACCCGTGGCGAGGGTTTGTGATAGTGGCCCGAGGTAAGGGTTTGTGATAGTGGCCCGAGGTGAGGGTTTGTGATAGTGACCCGAGGTAAGGGTTTGTGATAGTGGCCCGTGGCGAGGGTTTGTGATGGTGGCCCGAGGTGAGGGTTTGTGATAGTGGCCCGAGGTGAGGGTTTGTGATAGTGGCCCGAAGTAAGGGTTTGTTATCGGGTGCAGTCTCTCCGGCGGCTGGACACACCACAGATCAGGGAATCACGATTTTATGGTTTCTTTGTGATTTATCAGGCGGTAGCTAAAGACAAATTTAATTTAGTGATTCTTAGAATTAATCGTCATGTATACCCTAAATATAAATGAAAAGTACCTGCGATCGATGAAGAAGATTAGTGAAAGTGTAACCATAACCATAACCATGAGTGAACTAACTACATAATGAAACGAAGAATAAACCATTAGTGACTTATTTGTTTATGCTGGTTGAAATAATCTCCCTTCCCAATTTAGTTCCCACTTTTCGTTCAACGATTGTACAAAGTGCAGCTTCTGTGTGTTTAAACATTACCAGATGCCAGCGGACGTGTCACGATCGGACGCCAGCCGGGGCCGGGGTTAAAGTGTTCACAGATTTCCAACCAGCGCTTGGCAGATATTGGGACGCCGACATAGTTAGATCGCCCCCATCCATTGTCTCCCACTGGGGCTGAGACGAGAGTGCTGATCAATTCTTCCCCGAAACGCGGCGCCTTCGACAGAAGATTGAACCGCCGGACCTCAGATCGAAACGCATAAGATCAGATCGAAACGCGGCGCCTTCGACAGAAGATTGAACCGCCGGACCTCAGATTGCCTGTCAGGCGCCGAGAAGAACAGAAATAGCGACCCCTGTCGGCTGGATTGATCACGTGATGACCCAGGCCTCAGGGGGGTCGTGGTCAGATATATCACGTGATGACCCGGGCCTCAGGGGTGATCGCGGTCAGATATATCACGTGATGACCCGGGTCTCAGGGGTGATCGTGGTCAGATATATCACGTGATGACCCGGGCCTCAGGGGTGATCGTGGTCAGATATATCACGTGATGACCCAGGCCTCAGGGGTGATCGCGGTCAGATATATCACGTGATGACCCGGGCCTCAGGGGTGATGGTGGTCAGATATATCACGTGATGACCCGGGCCTCAGGGGTGATCGTGGTCAGATATATCACGTGATGACCCGGGCCTCAGGGGTGATCGTGGTCAGATATATCACGTGATGACCCGGGCCTCAGGGGTGATTGTGGTCAGATATATCACGTGATGACTCCCACTGCTGAGATGGACTTACAAGCTGTGCCGTAGCGTGTTTGGTCTCGGATGTCAGCCATTGGCATCGCCTGTGATCAGCACCGTACTGAGAGAAGAGTCTGTTATTCATCACCTGACAAATGTTTATTTTAATGTTTTGTTTACAATGCAATATAAGCATGGGTGGAGCATCCTATAGGGCAGCCCCGGCCGTGGCCATAGGCGTACACAAGGGGGGGGGGGGGGGGGGTAAACGAGGCAATTGATCCCCCTGAAGGTCTGTACGTGACCCTTTGGTCGAAAAAAATGAATGATTTTTTTTAAAGAGAAAAATGGTGAAAATATGCCCTTTTAAAAATATAGTGGGCCAAATCCGGTGATTTTTTTTTTGGTGGGGGTACTTTATGCCCCCCTGAGCAAAAATTTCCCTCTCCTGGAGTGAATCCTGGGTACGCTACTGGCCGTGGCCGGAGCAACTTTTTGGGAGATATTCTTGCCTTAGCCTTAGTTTGTATTTAAAAAGAATACAGAAACGCAAATATAATCCCAGTATAGAAATGGTACTTGGTACGACTATCTGTGGGCAAAAAACATGGGTAAAATTGCGCTTTCGGTGCGCTTTCGAAATGGGGGGGGGGGGGGGGTAGTCAAGGGAGCCTGCGCCTTGTTAACTTTGTATTGGTGAGCAACTCGGGCAGGTCAGAAAACTTTTGTTTTCGGGGGAGGCACAGTTAGGGTCGTTATCTCCGGTCTAAAGGAGGTATCATTTCCGAACCAAAGGGGTGCCGCCGGCACTCACGACTCGAGGGCTCCACCTACACTCGAGAGTGGCGCCTTCGGTGTCCAGACGCCCACGAGAGGCGCCCTCAATCATGATGCCCCTCCATGTCCATGAAGTTAGCGACAGATTCGGATTCAAATTCAGCGTCGACTAGTGATTCGCTTCAAAATGTGGCAACAGGTCAATTGGGGCACGCTTATCACGAAAATGACATTCATTTTGACATTCAACGTCATCTGCAATGTCATTTTCAAGGTCAAAGGACGGGCGGCTCAAAACGACTCGAAGTTATTGTCCGATCGCAAAAATAATGATATCATTCGATTCCTCGGGTCAATATCTAGCAGGGGTACGACCCCATTGGCGTTTCGCCTCTAATTGAGATAGAGCTTCGATTAAAAGACAATCGTGTTTATTGTGACGAGAGGAAGCCATTGACACCCGATTTTAAGGTCCTGGATCATTAGGTGACCTCCGAGGTCATGTTAATGGCCCACAAATAATCAAAATTGTAAATGCGTAGATATTGAATTTAATCGAGCTAGAATTGTGAATGAGCACATCATTATGCTTAATGGGTGCCAAATTTGAAATCAGCGTAACAAAAGGTCATAGAAACTGCCAAATTCCAAAAAGGTCATGTCAGGTCATCTGAGGTCAGTGACCTCGGTTGACCTGTGTAAACGCATGACCCCAGTGGAACATATAACTATGTAAAATGGAGCCCAGATTTGAAATCAACGTCACAAAATGTCCTAGAAACTGCCTGAAGCCAAAACAGTCATCTGGGGTCATTGGAGGTCAGTGACCTCAGTTGACCTCTGCAAAGGTCAATCGAGGTCACAATATCAGTGAAAACCACAACTGTCACCTGGAAACACCTGTGCATATGCTCCTGAACAACAACACTCGGAAACTGCACAAGTTACAAGGATCGATACTACGGGACGCCAGTTGCGCCTGACATGACCTTGAAAAAGGTCATAGGTCACGGGTCATGGGAGTTAGAATTTGGAAATTTTCGGAGATGGTGTCAAATTGTTCATAAGTAGGGTACTGAAAGTTTCATCGCAATCGGTTGATATTTACGCGAGTTATTCCCGAAAAACCGAGGGGGGA